>BPLR01005111.1:0-100900 GCA_021605095.1 Caerostris extrusa | reverse complement strand
GTTTGCCAAAGAAATTTTAAAAAAATGTTTAGGGGGTGGGCCACCCTTATCATTTAGGGGTTTAAAAAATAGATTACGACCGATTCGCAGACCTACCAAATATGCACAAAAATTTTCATAAGAATCGGTCCGAGCCGTTTCGGAAGAGTTTGGCAACAAACACTGTGACACGAGAATTTTATATATTAGATATATACAGGGATTTAAATTAAATTGCCTAGCATTTACAAAAATACGCAATTCAATTAGCAATTATATTGAACACAATTCTGAAATGCAATATGTTTTTAATAATCTCATAAAATATGCAAACGATTCTTGATAAAAACATTTACCAGTAACTAATATCACGATACCCATAAGTTTGGTTTTTTAACCAAAAAATACATGGGTATTGTTTTGGGAGTGTAGTTTTTCGTGTCCTTGATCATTTCAATTTTGTTTACATTTTTTTCATGAGCTTTTTTATACATAATATTTATTTACAAACAAAAATAATTATTAAATAATTTAGTACAACAATTATTCCAGGAGAAAAATTAATATAAAACTTTTAAAAAAATCGTCTGGTGAAAGCAAAGACAATTTTATTTCAAAATGAAAAAGAAAACCGTACGAATTCAATAGTTGTTTCTTTTAAGTTTGTTGTTATGCGTTTTGTTTTCACATTAAATTCTAAATTATATGGGCAACCGCCTTCGGCCCATCCGATTACAATTCTTTTTCTGTTGTTGTAGGGCTAAGAAGAAAAAAAAAAAAAGTTGAAAAGAAATAAGAAAGCAGGTTATTGACAAAAGTTTTTGTTTACAGTAAATTAGAAAATATTTTACAAAATATTTGTGCAATCCCTGAGTTCATTCCGTTTTTTTTTTTTTTTTTTTTTTTTTCCTCATACTGAAAGTCTTTCAAAAGAATACCTCTCTAAAGTATAATTAATATACGATGAAACAGAATAAACTATATATATAGTAGATATAAATGTTGGGAAAATTTTCAATTTAATCTCCGTTTGATCAAATTTGCATTTCCATCTCCGATACGATGCACTGATTCATATAGTTATTTATATATGTATGCATATATTATCTTTGTTTTTTATAATTGCTTATACTTTGGACATCTACAACTGATATATTTTTTAAAAAATCATTGATATGATATATATATATATATATATATATATATATATATGTATATTAACAATAATAATGTTGACACAATTTTGGGCCTGATGGCCGAGTGGCTAGCGCTCTGGCGCTTGGCACACCAGGTTTCGGGTTCGTGTCCCGTCTGTGCCATGAATGTTTGTCGTGGTTCTGAATCCCCTTTAGCTGTAGGTCCCAGTATGTATAGCCCTCGTGTGCACAAGGTGACCGTAGAGCGATTAACCAAACTAAATCAAGCTGCATGTGTATCCTGGGTAGAGCTAAATAAGTAACAGCGGTGCAGCCCTTGCTCATGGCATAAAGATTAACTGTCTCTGTATTGCCAGCAGCATTAGAACAACAACATTAACATAATTTGAAGTAAAAGTATTTGTTTCTTGAATTAAATGTTTATATTTTTATAACATTCGATTTCTGAATGTCTTGTAAATTAAATCTATAAATATAGATTTAATTTAGATTGAAATTAAAAATTTACGCAATAAAATACATATTAAAGATGCGTTTTTAAGGGACACTAGGATCTTACATGGCGTTTTGTCATGTAAGATCTTAGAAAAGAATCGGAAAATAATCGGAAAGCTGCCTACTATGCCTTCCGAATGACTACTTGTTTTTGCGATGTGAGATTTTAATATACCGTTGAAACCCATCTTAAGAGTTCTTTTTGGTTCGTTTGTCTTTTCAGGATTATATGAAGAAAATAGTGATTATTGATTAAAAAATAAATATATAAAAATAAAGAATTAAAAATTTTACTAAAATCACTTCCAATATCAGAATATGTATTCATTTAAAATAATGTGTTTAATATTGATAATCAAAAAGTCGTACTTTATTTTTTATTAAACTTGAAATCTGATTTTTAAATCCAAATATTTCGCTTCATTTTTAATTTAAACATTCCGTATGATTAATAAACAAACACTAAGACATTTATGATATCTGATGAAAAGATTATTGAGGACAGTTATTTACTAACGAGGTGACTCTTGATTTAAACGAGCATAAAAACTATATATTTATTTATGTTTTTAATTCTTTCCTATGAATAATTTCACTGTTCTAAGAGATAAAAATGTATATAAAACCATTATGAAAAAAAGTTCAGATATTTCGTATTAATTACAGAATGAGATTCAGTACAGACACACAGCGAAAGCGAGACAATAAAAAAAATAAAAAATAAAAAAAAAATAGAAGTGAGATATTTTATAGCTGAGTCAACTGGAGAAATAAATAAATAAATAAAAGCGAACTTGAAGCTACCGGAAATTCTATCTGCCACAGCTGCAAAACAAATAAATAAAAATCTTCGCTTATGCGATAAAGGGAAGTTTGCTCTGTGTCTTCGCAAAATAAATAATACGTCAAACGAAAAACATTGCGAATATGCATATCTCGTACATTTCATTAAATACGCTGTAGATGTTTAAAATTCAATAGAATTACTTTTCTCTATTTAAAATAAATAAATACATAAATAAAGTGTATTTTTAAGAGTTTCTAATTAAAAATGTGTTAATAATGAATAGTTGTATTGTATTTACCATAGGTTATAATGCCTACTTTTATCGGCCGGTTTTCCTTTTATTTTTTATTTTTTTTTAAAAGCAATCTGTATTGTAGCTTAATTTTTAAAAAATAAAAATTAAAAAATTTTTCGTCTTAAATTTTTGTTCTTTAATTAACTTAAATTATTTGTTTTGAGGAAGAAGTTAAAATAAAGGTAATACTAATTAAATTAAATACGTGTAAAGTTATGGGTATTTTGGATAGTGGTTTTTTTTTTTTTTTTTTTTTTACTTGTTCACTTTTTCAGTGCATTTGATTAGCTTTACGTTTCTTTGACAACTTTCAACGTTTCTTAGTGGTTTATTTTTATTTGAATTTCGCTCACAAGATCTTTTTATTGGTTTATTTAAATGTATTTTATGAACTTTTTTATGCATAATATTTATATAAATTTCTTTCACATTTTAATAATTACACAATTAATTCATTAAATAACATAAAACTGTTCGAAAAGATCGTCTAGTGAAAGCAAAGATAATTTTATTTCAAAGTGAAAATGATACATAATATTTATTTAAAATTCTTTCACATGCTGATAATTACACAATTAATTAATGTAAAATTGTTCAAAAAGATCGTCTGCTGAAAGCAAAGACAATTTTATTTCAAAGTGAAAATGATACATATTATTTAAATCTCTTTCACATGTTGATAATTACTCAATTAATTAATTAATTAATTAATTCAAAATTGTTCAAAAAGATAGTCTGGTGAAAGCAAAGACAATTTTATTTCAAAGTGAAAATGATACATAATATTTATTTAAAATTCTTTCACATGCTGATAATTACACAATTAATTAATTGTTCAAAAAGATCGTATGGTGAAAGAAAAAGATTCAAAAGATCGTCTGGCCAATTTCATTTTAAAGTGAGAATGATGCATAATATTTATTTAAATTTCTTTTACATGTTGATAATTAAACAATTAATTAATTATTTAATGAAAAATTGTTCAAAAAGATCGTCTGCTGAAAGTAAAGACAATTTTATTTCAAGGTGAAAATGATACATAATATTTATTTAAATCTCTTTCACATGTTGATAATTACTCATTTAATTAATTAATTAATTAATTCAAAATTGTTCAAAAAGATAGTCTGGTGAAGCAAAGACAATTTTATTTCAAAGTGAAAATGATACATAATATTTATTTAAATCTCTTTCACATGTTGATAATTACTCATTTAATTAATTAATTAATTAATTCAAAATTGTTCAAAAAGATAGTCTGGTGAAGCAAAGACAATTTTATTTCAAAGTGAAAATGATACATAATATTTATTTAAAATTCTTTCACATGCTGATAATTACACAATTAATTAATTGTTCAAAAGATCGTATGGTGAAAAAAAGATCAAAAAGATCCGAAAAGATTAAAAGATCGCCTGGTCAATTTTATTTCAAAGTGAAAACGATACATAATATTTATTTAAATTTCTTTCACATGCTGATAATTACAAAATTAATTAATGTAAAATTGTTCAAAAAGATCGTCTGTTGAAAACAAAGATGATTATTATTTCAAAGACTTTTATGAGATCATTACTAGATGATTATTATTTAAAATAGATTTTATTTCAAAGAAAATAAAATTTTTCAGGAAAATTTTCAGGAAAAGAAAATCGTTTGGAATTCTGTACTTTTTTATTTTTTAAGATTGCTGTTATAAGTTTTGTTCTTAATTAAAGTTTAAATTTTATAGATTTTTATCTGGCCAGACGATTATATATATATTTTATTTTGTTTTATTTATTTTTTTTTATTTATTTTTTTTTTTTTTAAGCACAATAAATTATTATTTTTTAGTTGACGTACTAAAAAAATTCAATAGAATAAAAAATGATACATTTTTTTCTTTTAAAAATAAATGCCATAAAAAATTCAGTACATTCCACACGTAGATAAATACGACAATTAAACTATCGAATTCAATCAGTTTCTTAAATGATACAGGTAACTAAGGAAATCATTAGACACAAAGTATTCTATGACTCCATTAGCGTTTTTTATCCCACTTTTAATTGTTCTTTAAAATTTCTTCTTTCTAAAATCGTAGGTCACCTTAAATTCACTTGACATTCACCTTAAGTATAACGAACAAATAAAATCGACCACGGGGAATTTAAAAAGAATTAAAAGACAGGAAGACATGACGATCAGAAGACAATTTCTTTCAAGTCGTTACGCTCGAAAAACTTTTCTTTGCTAATCGAAAACATCTAGCAGTCTTTATTTACTATCCATTATTCACTACACACAGCGAAATTGGTTCAGTTCCGTTAATAGAAACTGTACTGTTCAAGGCGTCGCTGGTTTATTATGCAAATGATCTAAAAATAAATATTCAAGTGAGTGGCGTTGTTTCAAAACGAAGCACACAAGTGCGAACTTGTTATGTCGAAGAAGCCGGATCAACAGGTGGTGTTGGGTTTTAAAAAAAAAGAAAAAAAAAAAAGCGAGGCGTCAGTGAAAGTGCTTGTGCGATTATTGCCGTGTGATTAAAGACTCAATTGATGTGATTTAAAAGGACATTGTTTTTAAACGGAAATGAGACAGTTGGACGCCTTTTTTTTAACATTTCCTATTTATGTTTTCGTTTGTAAAAATATTTTTTCATGTGTCTTAAAATTGAATATGCTTTATAAAAGGGTACACAGGATATATACATTTTAATTGAGCGTGGACCACACTCACAAAAAAATTTAAAATCCCTCAAAAATTATTTATCATATAGTTTTTGCATTTCTCTGTATATTGTAAATACTGTAATGAAATAAAAAGTAAATAAAGAATTTGTTCCATGATATATTAATTTAAAAGTGGTTTAATATTTAGTTCGATTAACTTATCAATCAAGTTCAAAATAATTAGTGAGATGTTGTTTTTTTTCATGGAATTCTTTTTCAATTATTATGCATATAATTGTTTGTTAACTATTGTATGTTCATTAAAATGCTACTCATTACACATTTTATTATTATCTGCATTGACGTACAAACTTAAGAAAATATTTTTAATTTTACTCAAATATCTTCAAAACTACTTTAACTATTACTTACTTCTTACTTACTTACATACTTACTAACTAACTAACTAACTAATTAACTAATTAACTAACTAACTTCCTGGCACTACAGTCCATGTTTGACCATGGTCATTTGCCTACTGCCAGGAGATGTTTTCTTTTGCGGGGTAGGGTTGCCAGTTCAACGCTGTGCAGTCATATTAGACCGGGATCTATGGTTTAAAGTGGATTCCGAACCACAAATATCCACTGCGCCGCCACGCCAGAAATCTGTGGCACCAAGCGCTAGCCACTCGGTCATTAAGTCCTATATATATGTATTCGTGTGTGTATGTATGGTAATTAATATAAATTATGTCGAGCCTGATACTGGAATTTTTTTTTTTTTAAGCAATCTATAAAGTTCTTCCTTAAAAGGTTTTGATAACTTTTCTAGATAACTTCCATGGCACAGCCAGGACTCGAACCCAAAACCTGTGGCACCGAGCGTCAGAGATAAATCATACCGGTAGGGTTAACTGAAGAAAGAAGATGGAGAGTCGGTATTGAGAGGTTGGAGAAGCAAACAGACAAACTCAAGATCAAGATCACTTGTTGGAAGATCAAATTTGGAGACTTATTGAGGCGCTGCATCATAAAGTCTCTAAATTTGATCTTCCAACACAGCTTATCAAATAAAAGCTATCAAATAAAATACACCTTAAAGAAACAATGCATGATTAAAACACCAAGGGCAATCATCTAAATGATAAAACTCTACAAGCAAGAAAGCAGTGTTCATGACCCTCATTGTAAGTTTCTTCAAATGGATATATGTCGAACAGTAGTGACAATTGATACTACTACTACTGCACCACACCAGATCACAACATCACACCACAAACAGTATAAGGGCATCTCAGTTCTAGAGATGCCCCTATACAAGAATTGGGAATGATATGGGTAAAGTTGAATGGACACATGATAAAGGCGGAAAAAAAATTTCTCAAAATTCGCTTTTGGAGATACAAATTTTTTTTTTGAAAGCAATTACTAATTATATTTTTAATACCATAAAGTAAAATTTAGATATGACGAATCTGACAGTGGGTTCGAGCATTCCTCTCTTAAGCACTCAATAGAGGTTTATCTGAAAAGTAAACATCTTTAAAATTTTTCATGTATTTATCTATATTCTGTAAACTATTTGGTGTTTCTTTTATATGCTGTTATTGAATGTAATTTGTATTGAACATGTTATATAAATAAATGAATGTATTGAACTAAACTTATATAAATAAATAGTTATTTTTAAGTAAATGAATAATCTGTTAAAACAAATATGATGAGATTTGCATCAAATTATTTCTGTAGCAGTTTTATTATTCTTAATGAAATAATTTTTGTGAAAATGGACTATATAATTAACATTTTAAAATAATAATATATTCAAAATTGATTATAAACTTTTTATGCATTTAAATCTTAGTGAAAGTCCAAAAAGTCAGATATCCGTACAATTTGACTAAAACACAGCATGCTCGAAATATTATCAATAACCATTTCTTATCCGTAATGTAGACAAATGCCAAACTTAATTTTCAACTCATTATTATTAAATGACACTATTAATATTTGATGTATTGCATTTCTGAGAAATTTTTTTAAAGTAGTAAAAAATATTTGAATAAAAAAAAAACGAAAAAAAAAAAAAAAAAAAAAAAACCCCGAATGTATTTAAAAAATATTGCCTACTTTATTGCTTCATCAGAAAATAGGCCATTACAATATATCAATAAAAAAATTATAATATAAAGCTTATAATATTAGAACAAAATTATTCCTAATTCATTAAACATTTAGTAAAGTATTATGCTAATATTTATTCAAAAACATATAACAAAAAAATTTTTTAAAGTTTTGCATGTTTTTAAAATAAATTTAAAAAATCATTTTATAAATCTTTTTAATAAAATTAAAGCTCTAGAAATCAGAATATCATTGTTTTTATTTTAATTCTACATTTTGTCAAATTATTTCCATTCACTATCATCGGACCACGGGTAGACTAGAATGGTCAACATCCGGTTTAACAGCGGAAACAGACGAGTCGATTACAGTTACGTGTCGTTAGAGGTGACAGTCAGATATACGAGGCACAAAAGAGCTTTGAAAGAATAAAAATATAATAGCTAGAGCATAATTTATTTTAATATAGCTTTTCTTTTAATGTCGTGTACTCTAAAATTTTAATTATTAAAAATTAAAAGTTCTTTTATTGCAATTAAAATACCTCACAAATGACATTTCCACCCTTTGAAGCCACTGTGTTTTGAATCCGTCCAACTTGGCAACTTGCCAATTTTCGATGTGATTGGAGGTTGGACTATATATTAGTAACTCATGGGTGGCTATTCTTTAGAAATGATAAACAGGATGCTATAAACACAGCTGGCGTTTGACATTTTTATGAGTGAAATAAAAGAATAAGAACTTCTTTAAAAACTTACTATAATACACAACAAAACATTATCGCGATTCTTTTTATTAGCATGCATATTTTCTACCAAACGATTAATAATTATTAAACTACAGAATGAAAAAATTTTATTCTAATTTTATTTTATTCGAAACTAATTAAAAATTATTCTAAATAGTTAAAATTCTTCTCAAACGAAACTTTTAAAATGCCAGTTATCGAAAAAACACAGACATTTTTTTCGAATTGATTTAATTCTTTTTTTTTTTTTTTTTTATGATCTATGGCAATGTTACTTGTTTACCCCCTGGAGCATTTTAGTGGGTTTATACTTTCAAATTCAAACAGAATTTAATTAATATCTCGGGATTTAATTAAAATTTAAAAAACTGCAATTCCTTTTAGCTGGCATTTTTCATGTCTGTATAACTCTTTGAAGTGAGTTCAATTTCGTAAATCCAGTTATTCTCAGATGAGTTGTTATGCAATGTCTACATATATACAGTTACAGTTAATAGCATATATATTAGAAGAAAAATATGATGTTATGACGTCATGAGATACGAATAAAAACCTCAGTTTTGAAAGAGACCAATCCCAAAGTATGTTATATCGAGCTTGAATCAGATTTAATTAATACTTTATCTCGTTAATTTAAAAGACATTTTATCACTGTTCAGATTACTCATTATTATTTTAAATAACTTTTTATTTTTGGTTTTACGTATTTCACATTTTGTATAATAACTATTTAATTTTGTAAAACTGTCATTATTAAAAAAAATATTGAATAATAAACTATAATTGCTTTGTGTTTTAATAATTTTTTTAGAATTAATTGTTTTAATTCAAAAAAATATAAAATTTATTCAGATATAAAATCAAAAAATGTTCTTTTCAAAATTTGATGTCAGCGGAAATTCAAATTAATTAATTACGGATTATACTAACTCAGACAAAACACTTTTTAAAAGAAAATTTAATTGTTTTAATTATCTAGACATTTTGGCTATATAGACCTTTTTTATTTTTCAAAAGACATTCGCTGTGATATCTCTTACATGTAATTCAAAACGGCTATCCTTAAAATAAATTTGTCAAAAGTTTTTTTTATATTCAATTAAAAAATAAATAAATAAATAAAAAAAAAAAACACGATAGAGTGAACATCATAGTTTGAAAAATTATTTATTGGAAAAAAAAAGTTACAGTTACAGTTTAAAGTTACAGTTTACAGTTTTTTTTTTTTTCATTTAAAAAAACACACGATCTTCATTAAATACTTAAGAAAAATTATTTATTGGAAAAAAAAATTATTTATAAAAAATGTCTTTTAAAATCAATTAACTAAATTTTTTACTAATTGATTAAATATTTCGTTTTTTTTTTAAATTTAATTAGAACTTTTTTATTGATAATATCCATTAGAAAAAACATTAGGGCATAGTTTTTGTTTTGGTTACAATTTTTATAAAATATTTGCTTAATTTAAGGAATAGTTTCAAAGCATAAATAAATTTTTTTTTATAAAAATGCATTTTATATATAAAAAAATTATTTAAAAAAAATTTGACTGTTAATTAATGAAAATTAATGAAATTTAAAAATTGACTGTTATTTTCTTCTTATTCTGATAATATTTTTTAAAAATTGTTTTATATCATTATAAGTCTTAAAAAAATATTAAAAAAGGTATCTAATTATAATATAATGTTTCTCTGTAAAAAATAATAATAATAAATAAATATATAAAATAAAAAAATCGTTTTCATAAAAATCGTTTTTATGAAAACGATTTTTTATTTCACTAATAGAAAAACAAATGTTAGATTTTAATTACCGAAAGGGGTTTTGAATAAAAAGTAGAACAGTTTAAAAAATATTTAGAGAAAAACCTTACAAATATTTTTTTACATTATTTACTTTAAATGTATGTTATTAAATTAATTTAATTTCTGTATCATATCATTTTGTTCTTTAGTTAAACTGGATCTCAATCACTTTATTATGTTTCATCTCCATCTTTTTTCGTAAGGTATTTATTATTTAAAAATAAACAAATGTTTAAATTAGATTGAAAAGAGAACTGTTACCATTTTTTTGTGTGTATTAACTGCAATTATAATTGGATTGTCTCAAAAAAATTTTTCAAAAGTTAATATTTTTCAACTATGCATATCCTATTAATTTTTAATTTCTGTTCTTTTTCACTTTGCTGTACGGAACACAAAAAATGGAATCAATAATAACTAAATTAAAACCATTTATTTTCTGCCTTAGAATCGGCTCAGTAATTTTCTGGAACAAAAGTCATTGGAGTTTTAGAATAAATTTTTTTGGTGGCTGAAAAGATTGAAATTTTTTGATGAGGGATTTTTTCATTTGAAGATTAAAATTTTTTCTTGGCTAGCGGACCCTTTTAAATTTCGAAATTTAATTTGATTCAATTAATACATAGAACCTTGTTAATAAAAGATTTTTTACAACCAATTAGTCGTTCCTAAAATGGTTTAAATTAAAATTTTTAAGTCGTCTAAATTTAAATTTCAATAAGAATGGATGCATCTACTTGGCCCGTATCAGTTCTTCTATGCTTGGCAGTGCAATTCTCGTGTCATTTGTAGTAGTCACTTCAATGTATGTCTAGATTTTTTTTTTTTTATCAGCAAGTAGCATACTAAAAATGTTTTATCTTCCAGTCATAGGTGGAGGAAGCCCAGTTTGTGAACTACTTAGGCCTACCTTAGGGGCTGACGGCCGAGTGACTAACGCTTGGTACTTCAGGTTTCGGTTCGGGTTCCGGCGGTGCTAGGAATGTTTGTAGTGGTTCGGAATCCACTTTAAGACGTAGGTCCCGGTCTGATATGACCGTAGAGCTCCACGGAGCCAGTTAGTTGAGCCCACCTCTCACTCACATCATTCCCAAACTGTATAGGGGCAACTCAGCTCTAGGCACAGTGATATAGTGTGGTGTAGTAGTAGAGTTACTACATCAATCGATCGTAGTATTATGGTATATTATTCGAAGAAAGGAAGTATACGCACTATACGCATTGCCACTAAATTAGGTCTATTTAAAATGTAAAGTTTTCCCTGGTGGCGATCCGCGTTTGCATGCGTCTATTTAAAGAGTTATATGAAGATACTTAATCTTATCATGAGAAACATTCTGCTAGGCGTTAGTCCGTTGTTTCGCTAGATCTGCGTCATTTTAGAGGTGTCCTAAACTGACGATTTGCCATAATATGTACATACTCAACGGGCAAAATTCTGGTGACTTGTAAATCATGGTAGAATATCAACCAACGGTATGGTATATGGTATTATTTTATTGGAAAACGTACCCAAAATGATTGATCATAAAGGTAAAACAGACCACAAGATGCCATCTAAATATTGATGTTCTGTTAAAATTTTACCTAGGATATCTAGGGCGTGCCCTACTGTAATAGTATTCATATTATCACACCAACGGTGTGTGCCTTTTAACGTCTCGGCCTATATCCTACATTTTATTCAAGAAGAGGTCTACTTTCAGGTTCATGGGAATACTTTATTTTTTATTTACAAGCACTGTATGTATACAAATACAGAACTCTGGGTTATTATACAAGGAATGAAATTTAAAATTATAAATTTTATCACAAGTGCAGTTCACTCCAAGGTCCGATATTTGTTCTCGGGTCTACGACGAATTCAATACACGTGGTCTGCAGCAGATCTTAATTATCACATGGCGTGATACACGAAACCACAAGGGATTCATTTCGGGAAACAGGCGGAAACCGACCGATTCAGTCACTTCAGAGAGAGTTAATCCGTCGTCTGCCGACCTATCACCCTGGGGTGAAAAGTTCGCAGAAACGCCCAAGGGCTGTTTATGACGTCTCCTATGATTGTTTTCCTAGAGTTAAGAGACATCATGGCATCCTGAACAAGCGATCGCGAGTTCAGGTAACGGAGTGGATTTAATACTGTAATTTTACGTCCACTGAGACTAGTTAACTCACTGTGTATCTGAGGAGTCGTTTGGCTTAAAAAGTTTCGGGCTCTACTTTGTAAACAAAACGAATTAGCTCAGAGGTAAGGTGACGGACTCTCGACCGTAAGGTTGAGGGTTCGAATCCGGCACTCGGCTCAATTCCTTATTTTTATATTTTTTTGCTACGATGTGCACCTCAATCCTTTCTTAACGGCTAGTGAATAGTTAGGTTTTTTATTGTAAGCTTTTGCCCCTTTTTTGTTAGGAAAATAAAAGGATGGAATAAAACCAAACAAAATAAAAAATAAAAATTATAAAAATACGGTCTTGGTTGTGCCTTTTTTTTTCTGGACTAATCATTTACTTTTCAGCATCAACCTACAACTGCTCTCACCGTTCAGCATAATCCCTGTTCACCTGGTTTAATGAGTTCTTAAAACTCTGTTTTTTTTAATATTTTGCCATCGACAACTGGTCCCTAATTGTACTGGATTTAAATTTAACTTTAATTTCATTTATGTTGTATCTTACTTTTATTTATTATTAGTATTTTTATCTTTTTTTTTTTTTTTGAGTACCATTTAACTTGAATTTTTGAAATTTTATCTTATTATCTATACTAACCTAATTAAGCAGCCATTTCTGCAAAGCATATCTATTAATTAAGATGAGGAGGTTTTAGGGTATTTCCCCAGTTGGGTTCTTTCGTAATCGGTACGCCAGTTGTCAGTTGCCAGTCACTTCAGAGAAAAAGAAAAGCAACACTTCTGGTCAATTCTTCGCAGAACTTTCTCCTTTTTTCTCCAAAATCCCTCCGTCCTAAAACTACCCTTTAAGAAAATGACGTCAAGAAGGGGAGGATCAGCTTCTCATTGGGGTATACATTTTCAGCTCATAGTCTATCACCAATTACGATGGTACAATTCAAGGTACAGTCCATATTCCATCTGCAATTGTATCGACCTGTGAAGGTCGCACAGACATGAGTCCCATTATACATGACACTGAATATTTTTTTTTTTTACTTCCAATGGCAGATCATGAACAATTACAGCAAAAAAAGAACAACGAAAAAAAAAAAAAAAAAAAAGCATACAACATACAACAACAACAAAATAATACAACAAAACATGCTGAAACAGGGTTCATTAATCTAAAAATAATTCCACATTGCAGATCTTTTAGCCACTAAAAATTGTTACCAGGTACACCACGGGGGAGGTAGATGTTCTGCGCACCCTGACACTGAATATCTGCTATCAGATTTCAGTGACAAGTTGTTCTCATTAGTACAAAACACTAATTGCATGCAATATAACTACCCACAATACTGCTTGTCTGCGGTCAAATTTGAGTGATGTACCCATCACTCAAATTATTCTACGTATATTCTTTAACAAGTATTATATACTTGTTAAAGAATATACATTCCTATCTCTTCAGAATGAAATGCCAAAATGCTTCCCACGAGAAAATAACGCTACAGCCTCTATGACAGTGTTACAGGCAGATATCATAAACAGTGATATGAAATTAACCCTACCTCAGCAAAATACAGTGAGATGGTAAAAAGCACAACACATATTGTAGCTGTCAAACTTGGTATCTCGAAACGAGAAAAACGATGCCGGTTGTGACAATGTGTGGAAAGCATCTTGCATCGTTGGCCGGAATACCTGGTGATATGTTTTCCTGTTTTTCTTCCATACAACAAGTCCTACTCCTCAACACCCTTGGCTGTTTGTAGTATACATTGGGTCTACCTACTTTTAATCCTCACCTTTCTAACTGGTAGTGGACTATATAGTTCTATGTATGGGAATGACATGTGGAAAAATGAAAAGAAAGCCATGGCATCAACTGCATATAAGATTCTGTTTGTCATTGCAAAATTCATCACTGAACCCAACGTGATGAAAATCAATCTCATCTTTTCTCAAAGCAATGGTTGCAACGGATGCTGCAAGCGAATTCGTACATGAGCTCTTCTTCACGCTTGATTCCTGGTACTACATCCATCAAGATAATTTTGACTTAATTGAGGTGTTACAGGCCGATATCATAAGCGGGGACATGAACTTAACCCCATCTCAGCAAAGTACCGTGAGATGGTGGAAGACACAACAGGTGGGACGGAAGAGACTGCAGAACATAACAGGTGGGCTGAAAAGTTTGCTAAATTTAAACGTCGAAATGAGCACTGAGGACGATGCACGCAGTGGACGTCCCAAAGAGGCTGTTACCGACGAAAACATCAAACAAGTCCACAAAATAATTTCTGATAACCAAAAAATGAAGTTGATTGAGATAGCTGAGGCCCTAAAGATATCACAGGAACGTGTTGGACTTATCGTGAATGAATATTCGGATATGCGAAAGCTCTTTCAAAGTGGGTGCCGCGCGAGCTCGCAATCAACCCAAAACAACAACGAATTGATGATTCTAAGCAGTGTTTGGAGCTGTTCAATCGTAATAAACCCGAATTTTTGCGTCGATATGTGACAATGGATGAAACATGGCTCCATCATTTCACACCGGAGTCCAATCGACAGTCAGCCGAGTGGACTGCACGTGATGAACACTAAAAATGCTATAACTCACATACTAATAGTGCAACAGCTGTCAAATTTATACACGTGTCTTTTGAAGGTTAGGGCTAACTAAAAATTATATGGATTTAATACTAGTAGCGCCATCTATGTGCCAGCTTACGGACTTTTCAGCCCAACTGTTAGGATGGCGAATAATAATGCCATTAGCCTAGTTTAGATCCGATGCTCAATTATTCGACCTTGTTTTGCATTCTTGCACCTTTATCTTTCAGGGATTTGTTTCACCGATAAGTGCCTTGCAATAATCATGGCGGTCAGTATCTTTCTTTATGAGTGTCTTATATGGTAAATGATAGCTTATTGCTCGGTATTACTCTTCAGTTTCACATCTCCTGACCATGCGTCCAAGACTGCCGATTTAAGACGCATTGCCACATAACACCACTAATCGTCTCGTTTCTCAAAGAAGTGAGTGCAACGAATGCTGCCAGCGGATTCAAATATGAGTCCTGCAAAATAGTTACCCACGTTTACACAGAGCCACGAATCGGGCATGCGCTTTAATTCGTCATCCTATTGCATATAAGTTCTACGACAAGGTCGCAACGGCATTATTGGATGTGTCTCCAGAAAATTGGATTGCTGACAAATCTACAGGGATACGAGTCTATAATGTCTACAATCTTATTTTGCAGCCAAATATAAGCCATCCACAATTCTTCGTCATTGGCGCAACAGCCCCATTGTGGGCCAAGGCGGTCTGTCCACTGGCAGATTTCGAGACAGGAAATGTTTTCTTTTTACGGTATAGAGTTGTCAACCCTGCGAACAACGCATTACAGACATATTAAACCAGGGACCTACGGTTTAAAGTGGATATAAAACCAGTGCAAACATCCATGGTACCACTGGGACTTGAACCCGAAACCTGTGGCACTGAGAACTAGTCAGTCGGCTGTCACTAGGCCCACCATCATAAATTGTTAACCTTTTTTTGATGTAGTTGTAAAGTAGAAACATGCACTTTGACCGAAAAATCGCTCTTGCATATTGATAACACATTTTAAATGAAAATATCCTTAATTTTAGATCATATATTACTTCATGGGCCTGATGAACGAGTGGCTAGAGCTGTGGCGCTTGGTCCCCCAGGTTTTGGGTTCGAGTCCAGGAGTACATATTTATCTTATAAGATGGTTTGGAATCCACTTTATATCATAGGTACCGGTCTAAGAGGATCGTAGAGCGTTGTGGAAGTAGGGTTACTCGCGTCCGTAGTATATCATCAAGCTACACATCCCTCTGGGTAGTGCTAAATGAGTAACAGCGGTGCAGACCTTGCTTATGGCATAAAGATGAACTGTCTCTGCATTTCCAGCTGCATTAGAACAACAACATATTACTTTATTACTAGATACAGAGATAAAACATTTAAATATAAATACATATCGATTAACTTAAATGAAAAGCGAAAAAAAAAAAAAAAAAAAACTTATTTTGCAAACAGAATAAAAAATTTAAATGCTTTCATAACTATTTTATCCAATACATTATTCAATATTTATTTATATCTTATCTAATATTTATCTTATAAACATATTTAAATACTATTAACATGGAAAAATAAATAGAGATAATGGTAATGGATAGAAAGAAACGTGATATGATAAATAAATTCAAGGATGAAAAACAACCAGAAACCAAAAAGTTTGGATCTGACAAAAGGAAAGTTTCATGGCTTTTTATATTTTATTGCAAGAATAGCTTTTCAGAAACCTAAAAGCCTTTTTTATTCCGCCTTACAAATATCATTTTTATCATTTCAAGACAATCAATATTGTATACTGCAGAACTAAACAATAGAAAGAAAATCATAAAAAAAATCTAATAAAATAACAAATGCATTTTACTCGATTACATAAATTAACAAAAAAATATCTCCAAAAAAGATTTCATAAATTGAAAAGGGAAAAAAAAAAAAAAAATTCCCAAGATAAGAGTCTTCAAGCAAGAAATATGTAAGAGAAGTGATACAATAATAGATTGCTACTTCAACAATAAATACTTGGATCATGGACTTGAAAGGAGATTAATTGTCATGTTAAAGTAATGCTATGGATTTTGATATCTTTTGTAAGATACTTTGATTGCATTCCCTTATCCCTTGAAGGAGAAATAAAAACTTGAGACGTTACTTTTGAAATCATTTTTGATTATAGATAGTTTCTATAAGTTTCTTTTTGAATGAAAAGTATTTGTCAAGTATTTATAAAAGTATTTTGTAAATACAGTGTCTCTTTATAATAATTATGTTGTCTTTTTTTCTAATATCGGACATCTTGATCTGCGGTCATTTGCTATTAAAACAGCGGTATGCAGTACATTCAGGTTTCCCAGGGTGTATTTCAGGAAATACATTGAAAATGTACTACTTTCTGTAGTTTGAAAAGTTTCTGTAATAATCCTTATTATTGAAAATTAATCTGATTTGAAAGTTTATTCAACAAAATAGAAAATGTATTAAAAATATAATTAAATAAATTATAGATATTTTTCCCATAAAAACACAGAAACTTAATGAAAAAAAAAAACATTTTTTTTTATTTCAAATACAGTGTAAATGTTTTTTTTTTCTGATATTGAATATTTTGATCTGCGGTCATTTGTTACTAAAAACAGCGGGTATACAGCAAATTCAGCGTTTTCCAGGGGCACTCCAGAAAATACTCAAAACCTGTATCGCTTCAAATAATTTGGAACGAACATTATCAGGAAATTCATCTGGCAGGTTTACACTATCCTTCATTAGACTGCCTGATAGCAATTGGTTAGCGCTCTAACCGTTGGTACCACTTCAAACTCGATTCCTGGAAGTGCCATGGATATTTGTAGTGATTCGGAATCCACTTTTAAACAGTAGGTCCTGGTCTAATATCGGTTTAGTTTTATAAAGTTTCGGGCTTAATCCTCACAACCCTATCTGGTAAAAAGAAAAATATCTCCAGTCACGAAATCTACCAGTAGACAGACAACCCTGGCCCACCATGGGGCTGTTGGGCCAATGAAGAAGAAGAAGTTGTATAGTAGAAATGTGTACTTTGACCGAAGAAATGCTTTTGAATATTGATAACATATTTTAAATGAAAATATCTTAAGTTTTAATTCATATATTACTTGATTACTACATATATGTAGAGAGATAAAGTTTTTGAATATAAATACATATGGAGATAAATGAAATGATAAAAGCAAAAAAAAAACCTATTTTGAAAACAGAAAGAGAAAATTTAAATGCACTTTCATAACTATTTTATCCAATACAATATTCAATATTTATTTATATCTTATCTAATATTTATCTTCTAAACATATTTAAATACCATTAACATTGAAAAACAACCAGAGATAATGGTAATGGATGGAAGAGACGTGATGTGATAAATAAATTCAAGGATGAAAAACAACCAGAAACCAAAAAGTTTTGGATCTGACAAAGGAAAAGTTTCCATGGCTTTATATTTTATTGCAGGAATAGCTTTTCAGAATACCTAAAAGCGTTTTTTATTCTCCTTTACAGATATCATTTTTATCATTTCAAAACAATCAATATTAAATACTGCAGAACGAAACAATAGAAGGAGAAAGCATAAAAAAGCTAATAAAATAACGAATACATTTTACTCGATTACATAAATGAACAAAAAAATATCTCCCAAAAAAGATTTCCTAAATTGAAAAAGGGAAAAAAAGAGGAAAAAACTCCAAGATAAGAGTCTTCAAGCAAGAAATATGTAAGAGAAGAGATACAATAATAGATTGCTACTTCAACAATAAATACTTGGATCATGGACTTGAAAGGAGGTTAATTCTCATGTTAAAGTAATTCTATGGATTTTATGCGATATCTTTTTATAAGATGCTTTGATTGCTTTCTCTATCCCTTGAAGGAGAAATAAAACTTGAGACATTATTTTGAAATGATTGTGATTATATGTATAAGTTTCTTTTTGAATGGAAAGGATTTTTTCTTTATAAATACAGTGTAAATGTTGTCTTTTTTTTTTTCTAATATTGGGCATTTTGATTTGCGATAATTTCCTACTAAAACAGCGGGTATGCAGCAATTTCAGCGTTTACTAGGAAATAATACAGGAAAACATTGAACCTGTATTGATTCCTGTAATTTTAAATTACTACTACTACTACACCAACCACATCACAGTGCCTAGAGCTAAGTTGTCCCTTTATGGTTAGGGAATAATGTAGGTGAGAAGTCTGACTGAGCTCCGTGACGCTCTACGGTCATATGAGACCGGGCCCTACTGTTTAAAGTGGATTCCGAACCACTACTAAAATCCATGGCACCAACGGGATTCGAACTCGATACCTGTGGTACCGTGCACCAGAGCGCTAGCCACTCTGCCATCAGGCTCCAACTGTAATTTGAAACGAACATTATCAAGAAATTCCTCCGGTAGGTTTACACTCTGCACCCTCAACTGTGGCTGCCTGATGGCCAATTAGCTAGCGCTCTGGCCGTTGGTACCACAGGCTTCAAGTTCGAATTCTGGAATGGGATGTGGAAATGGATGTTGGTTAGGGGTTCGAAATCCAAGTTAAACTGTAGGTCCCGGTCTAGTTAGCCCAAAGCATGCATAAAATGATCGTAAAGCGACAAACAAAAAATTGGAACAACATTCTGACTTACAGATTTATCGTGTTCTTTCCTGGTTTACATACGGCAGTTGTTTTGAGATCGCTTGCCAGATATCAAACTAGTTTTCCCCATTTGGGAAACTCAATGCACTATCCACAAGACTGCTGTGGTAGAATAGCTAACGAAGGTTCTTGGTTGCATTTTATGATAATGGACACTACTTTGAGGTGTTAGCCTAGTCAGACTTCTACCTACGTGCTCCATCACAATAGAAGTTGCCCTCCTTTCCCTTTTCCTCCTTCCATAAGACCACACGGGTTCTTAGAATTAATTTAAATGTTGCTGTCTACCAAGTGGGATAAGAAAAAAAAAAAAGCTAATTTCTTTATAGCTGTTATCAACACGCTCCACCATCGGAATTCAAACCGCTTCTTCTTGTAGGTCGAAAAAGCGCGCACTGTCCCAGAGCCACGGGTAGCGTCGACAAGAATATCAAAACAAATATAAATTTAAAAAGTAATATTTTGAATTTTTCCTTACATCACAATCTTTATCAATAAAAATTAATCTGTTTTGATAGCTTATTCAACAAAATAAAAAAAAATTTTATTAAAAAAAAAAAGAATGTAAAAATCATGGATATTTTCCCCCCATAAAATAAAAAAAGAAAAAACCCCAGAAACTTAAGAAAAGAAACAGATAACATTCAGTGTCAGTTAAAATGATAATTTTAATAAATTAAATTCAATAATCTTCATACAATGTAATCAATTTTCCTGTCTTGAGTATGTTTTGAATATGATTAATCTCATATCGTTATCATTTTCTCACTCAAATTTTCATCAAGAAATTTGCATCCAAAAACTAAAAATATGTAAAAATAATCAATAAATGCAAAATATGTATAAAAATAAATATGTAAAACAAAAGTAAGTATCGCAAAGTATCTTTCCATGATTAAAAATAATCAAGAATAACAAAGTAGCGAAGAAGAATCTCATTTACAAAATTAAATCATAAAAATAAAAAAAAAAAATAGCATGCACATACATACACATACAAAAAGAAAAAAAGATATCCATGAGTTGAAGACATTAAATACCCATTTTGTCCTGCTTAGTAAAATTGCAGAATCGCGAAATTAACTTAGCCCTGCCCATTAGCTTATTTGGTAGGAAGTTAGAATCTTTTATCTAGCTAACTGGGCCATGGTATGAAGGAAAAAACAACAACAAGAACAGCAAGGAATAAATAAAAATAATCAATTTTCGTGTTACATCAAGGCAATAAACTATGATTAGTCGCATTAGCTATTCTCAATCTTCTTTCGGTTTCTCCATCAGTCAAATTTCATCAAAACATAGTGGCGACGCACTTGACTCTGAGCTCTTAAAGTGATCTTCACACTTTTGAAAAGTTTTTGTCTAGAAAAAAACAACAACGTAAAATTGGCTAACGCAAAATTTTTGTAGGCGTCACGACTTAAATTTAGCTGCGTGCAAACATCAATAGTTTTCAAGAGATCTAGTAGTTTAGAAAATGTTATTAAGTGCATGAAAGTAAAGACATAATCGGGAAGTTTTGAAAGTTAATTTTTGATTAACCTCTTAGCGGATTATCCCGAATATACTCGTGTATCTCATATTTGTATCGTTTCGGAACCACCACGAGTTAAATCGTGCAAAAATTAATTTTTATTCTAGATTAAAACGTTTTTGGATTATCTTGTATTAAAAGATTAAACTCTTAACGGATTATCCCGAGTATACTCGTGTATCTCATATTTGTGTCTTTTCGGAACATCACGAGTTAAATCGTACAAAAATTAATTTTTATTCTAGATTAAAACGTTTTTGGATTATCTTGTATTAAAAGATTAACCTCTTAACGAATTATACCGAGTATACTAGTGCATCTCATATTTGTGTCTTTTCGGAACATCACGAGTTAAATCGTACAAAAATTAATTTTTATTCTAGATTAAAACGTTTTTGGATTATCTTGTATTAAAAGATTAACCTCTTAACGGATTATCCTGAGTATACTCGTGTATCTCATATTTGTATCTTTTCGGACCACCACGAGTTAAATCGTGCGAAAATTAATTTTTATTCTAGATTAAAACGTTTTTTGGATTATCTTGTATTAAAAGATTAACCTCTTAACGAATTATACCGAGTATACTCGTGCATCTCATATTTGTGTCTTTTCGAACATCACGAGTTAAATCGTACAAAAATTAATTTTTATTCTAGATTAAAACGTTTTTTGGATTATCTTGTATTAAAAAAGATTAACCTCTTAACGGATTATCCCGAGTATACTCGTGTATCTCATATTTGTATCTTTTCGGACCACCACGAGTTAAATCGTGAAAATTAATTTTTATTCTAGATTAAAACGTTTTTTGGATTATCTTGTATTAAAAGATTAACCTCTTAACGAATTATACCGGTATACTCGTGCATCTCATATTTGTGTCTTTTCGAACATCACGAGTTAAATCGTACAAAAATTAATTTTTATTCTAGATTAAAAGTTTTTGGATTATCTTGTATTAAAAAAATTAAACTCTTGACTTGTTATCCCGAGTATACTCGTGTAGATCACATTCCTTATCATTAAAAATTAACATAATTTGAAAGCTTGTTCAACAAAATAGAAAATAGTGTTAAAATATGATTTTAAAATAATTTTAAAAATCATGAATATATCCCCCATAAAAAAAATTAAAGAAAAGAAATAGATAACGTTCAGTTTTAGTTAAAATAAATTAAAATCAAAAAGCTGCACATAAGGTAATCAATTTTCCGGTCTTGAGTATGATTTGAGTATGATTAATCTCTTTTCATATCGTGATCATTTTCTCACACAAATTTTCATTAAGAAATTTCCATCCAAAAAACCAAAAATATGTAAAAATAATCAATGAATGCAAAATATGTATGAAAATAAATATGCAAACAACAGTAAGTATCGCAAAGTATCTTTTCCATGATTAAAAATAATCAAGAATAACAAAGTAGCGAAGAAGAATCTCATTTACAAAATTAAATTATAAAAAAAAAATATATATATAGCACGCACATACATACACATACAAAAAGAAAAAAAAGAAAAAAAAAAAAAAAGATATCCATGAGTTGAAGACATTAAATACCCATTTTGTCCTGCTTAGTAAAATTGCAGAATCATGAAATTAACTTAGCCCTGCCCATTAGCTTATTTGGAAGGAAGTTAGAATCTTTATTTAGCTAACTGGGCCGTGGTATGAAGGGAAAAAACAACAACAACAACAGCAAGGGAATAAATAAAAATAATCAATTTTCGTGTTACATCAAGGCAATAAACTATGATTAGTCGCATTAGCTATTCTCAATCTTCTTTCGGTTTCTCCATCAGTCAAATTTCATCAAAACATAGTGGCGGCGTACTTGACTCTGAGCTCTTAAAGTGATCTTCGCACTTTTGAAAAGTTTTTGTCTGGAAAAACAACAACGTAAAAATTGGCTAACGCAAAATTTTTGTAGGAGTCACGACTTAAATTTAGCTGCGAGCAAACGTCAATGGTTTTCAAGAGATCTAGTAATTTTGAAAATGGTATTAAGTGCATGAAAGTAAAGACATAATCGGGAAATTTTGAAAATTAATTTTGATTAACCTCTTAACGGATTATCCCGAATATACTCGTGTATCTCATATTTGTATCATTTCGGATAACCACGAGTTAAATCGTGCAAAATTAATTTTTATTCTAGATTAAAACGTTTTTTGGATTATCTTGTATTAAAAGATTAACCTCTTAACGGATTATCCTGAGTATACGTATATCTCATATTTGTGTCTTTTTGGAACACCACGTTAAATTGTGCAAAAATTAATTATTATTCTAGATTAAAATGTTTTTTTGGATTATTTTGTATTATTCTTGTATTAGTTAATTTTTTATTAACCTCTTAACTAATTATTCCGTGTATACTCCTATATGTCATATTTGTATCTTTTCGAAACACCACGAGTTAAATCGGGCAAAAATTAATTTTTTATTCTAGATTAAAATGTATTTTCGATTATCTTGTATTTTTCTTGTATTAGTTTTAAAAGTTAATTTTTGATTAGCCTCATAACGGATTATCCCAAGTATACTCGTGTGTCTCATATTTGTATCGTTTTGGAACTTCAGGAGTTAAATTGTGCAAAAATTAATTTATATTTTAGATTAAAACGTATTTTGGATTATCTCGTATTAGATTTAAAAGTTAATTTTTGATTAACCACTTAACGGATTATCCCAAGTATACTCGTGCACCTCATATTTACCTCACGTGTCCTCATTTTCGGAACATCACGAGTTAAATCGTACAAAAATTAATTGTTATTCTAGATTAAAACATATTTTGGATTATTTCATATTAGTTTTAAAAGTTAATTTTTAATTAACCTCTTAACGGATTATCCCGAATATATTCATGTGTCTCACATTTGTATCGTTTCGAACACCATGAGCTAAATCGTGCAAAAATTAATTTGTATTTTAGATTAAAACGCATTTTGGATTATCTTACATTAGTTTTAAATGTTAATTTTTCATTAACCTCTTAACGGATTACCCCGAGTATACGCGTGTTACTCACATTAGTATCTTTTTACTGAACACCACGAGTTAAATCGTACAAAATTTTTTATTCTAGATTAAAACGTTTTTTGGATTGTATTATTCTTGTATTAATTTTTTATTAACCTCTTAATGGATTATCCTGAGTATATTTGTGTATCTCATATTTGTATCTTTTTTGGAACACTATGAGTGAAATCGTGTAAAAATTAATTTTTATTCTAGATTAAAACGTATTTTGGATTACCTTGTATCGTTCTTGTATTAGTTTTAAAAGTTATTTTTGATTAACCTCTTATCAGATTATTCCGAGTGTACTCGTGTATCGCATATTTCTATGTTCGGAACACCACGAGTTAAACCGTGTAAAAATAATTTTTATTCTAGATTAAAACTTATTTTGGATTGTATTATTCTTGTATTAATTATTGATTAACCTCTTAATGGATTATCCGGAGTATATTCGTGTATCTCATATTTGTATCTTTTCGGAACACTATGAGTGAAATCGTGTAAAAATTAATTTTTATTCTAGATTAAAACGTATTTTGGATTGCCTTGTATTATTGTTGTATTAGTTTTAAAAGTTATTTTTGATTAACCCCTTATCAGATTATTCCGAGTGTACTCGTGTATCGCATATTTCTATGTTCGGAACACCACTTGTTAAATCGTGTAAAAATTAATTTTTATTCAAGATTAAAACTTATTTTGGATTGTATTATTCTTGTATTAATTTTTGATTAACCTCTTAATGGATTATCCCGAGTATATTCGTGTATCTCATATTTGTATCTTTTCGGAACACCACGAGTTAAATCGTGCAGAAAATCATATTTATTCCATATTAAAACAAGTATTTTGGATTATCTTGTATTATTGGAAAATACGAGTTTACTGTGATATTGTACGAGTAATCTCGTGATCACCAAAGTCAATCAATCAGATTTGGGATTTCATGTTATTTTACAGACAATTGACTCGATAGCATTTTCACTACCCAAAATATTGACGAACTGCGTTTTATTTATTACTTATGACTGTTTGCTTTTACCTTCTTTTTTTTTAAATGAATTTTAAAAAAAAAAAAGCTATTGATAAGAGTATTGATAAGAGTAACGATGTATAATGTAATGGCCATCTTGAAAATCCTGGCAATGAATCACTGTATAATCCAAATCCGTTTTCAATCCAAAATTTATGGTTAGATTTCTTTAATAAAAATAAATGAAATAGAATGATCATGCATTGGCATAATATTAACAATGCACATTTTTGATTTAAATGTTCCTTTATAATGATTTCATTTTAACTTTCGTCAAATTCTTTTATCTGTTGTATTTTAAAAGCATTTGGATAAATTGAGATAAAGCAATGCCAGCGAGCATACATCTCAAAGAACCAAGTCAAGTCAAATCAAGTCGATTTAAATAAACAAAATTGTTCTGAAACAAAATTTTACACAAAAATCCTCGTTTATTGATTTAAATATGTTTAATATATCTCTGTTACAGGTTCAATATTAATATATTCTTTATAAGCTTTTATGCAGTCAATAGTTGTTGAAAAGAATGATTTTTTCCTTTCAGAGATACGCAATCGATTTTAGTTCCTTGTTAGAACGTTTATAGTTCAGGCCTGTGGCATGGATGTGATATAAATCTGTAGGCTGGAATATCTTCCATCTGGGCTTAAAGAGGATGCTAATCAGACCAGAAGATGGCATGTAAATCTGTAGTCTGGAATAATCGTCTACTGGGTTCAAAGAGTATGTGAATCAGTCCAGGAGTGTGGCTTGGAAGTCATGCAAATCTATAGGCTGGAATATCCTTCTATTGGGCTCGAGGAGGGTGTAATCTTCTCAGACGGCACCCCTAAGGTGTGCCTGTTTCTAAGTATGATTTCATAATGTGGTCTAAATGTCCCGTTATTAATTATAATAAAATTTATTTAAAATTTAAATCTTCATACTAAATAAAAAAGTTATAATTTTCTAATAAGATTATTTTTTGTTATTTAGGAAATTTGTCAAGGGTTTATTGATAAATCAT
This sequence comes from Caerostris extrusa, assembly GCA_021605095.1. Classification (NCBI taxonomy): domain Eukaryota; kingdom Metazoa; phylum Arthropoda; class Arachnida; order Araneae; family Araneidae; genus Caerostris; species Caerostris extrusa. The sequence goes on along the minus strand of BPLR01005111.1, from coordinate 74,817 downwards.
GAATCAGTAATACAAGTAATCAAATTCAACATGTTTTAAAAATTATTGATGGGGGACTGAAAGATAAGATAAAAGAGATATAATATAAGATTGAAAACTATTTTTTTGTTAGTAAATATTTCATACGTAGACATAAAATATTCTATTTATTCAATGAATTTTTATATAGTTGTTTAAAATAATTAATGAGTTAAAATTATAAAAAGACATTTGAATGTTTGATAATGCTTATATAATTTTACGCTTGCCAATAAAAATTTAAAAATTAATTCTAATGAATTAATGTGCAATCTTTACAAAAATTAATTCATTTAAATCTTTTCAAACGAGCAAAGTGAATTTTGTAAGTGAATTTTTTAATGTTTATCTATCATAAAATTAAAAGAAACAGATCCACCAATAAGTCAACTAATATTATTTCATCATTGCTATAGAACTAAAACTTGAAAAAAGACAGCTATTTATTTACTAAGAATATAAAACAGACACGATTAAATGATATTTTTGTATTTTTGATACAGAACTGGACCTAAAAAAATCATAAAATACTTTAACTGATAAATCGAATCATGGTTTATTGCTGGGAGAATTCATGAAGATGCTTTGAATCTTTAAATTCAGAATTTAGTATTCTTTTTGAAGTCTGTTGAAGGTTTTCATGATTGCAATGCTTCTGGTATTTTTTCCACTGTTCTTGTTCAAAACCTCTGTGACAATATTACGTTACATTGTTAGCAAGAGGTTTTATTCTATTCGTCCTTTCTCATGCAAATGATGTGGGAAGGGAAAGTCCTCATGTTCTGATGCGTCTGGTATTTAGTTTTTAGGGTGCTGGTGGTTTTTAGTCAGTCTTTTTACTGGTTTATAAAACGCAGCTCCTCTCAACAACCATATGGTTAAAGGAGCTTCTATTTGTAAACCAATCAACAGACGAGCTGAATTGAAAGTTTTCTTATCTATGAGTGTTATAAATCTGTATCTGCTAGATACAGTGCGTATAGCTTGGCCAACGATTGTGTGGAAAATTGATGAAAGACCAATTAGGATGGATTCAAACAGAGTGGCGTAATAGGGAAGAAAGGGGATCTGATGGGCGAGTGACTAGATCTCTAGCGCGCTGTGCTACAGATCTAGGATTCGAGTACCGACGATGCCATTGGTTCCTATAGTGGCTCGGACTCCACTTTAAACCGTAGGTCAGGGTCTAATATGACTGTTGGGTGTAGGGACGATAACCCTACGATACGCCGTTAAAAGAAAACATCTTTTGTTTCGGAATCTACCAGTAGGAAGACGGCATTGGTCCACCCTGGAGCTTTTGCGCTAATGAAGAAGAATTTTATATTGATTGCACATAATTTTTTAATATTTTATATTCTATTAAATCTTACTTTTTTTCTCATAAAATCATACAACTATATTCATTACGCTTTTACAATATGACTCTAGAGGGTTGGGCGTAAGGCTGACAACCAACAAAAGAAAACATCACCTATTTCGAAATCTGCCAAGTAGGCAGACGGCCTTGGCATACCATGGGATTGTTGCACCAATGAAGAAGAATAGGAAGAAAGACATTTTCGCACGAGTTTTGAATTGTAATAAAAATATCACTTATTTAATAATTAAACTTTTAAATTACACTACTTAAAAAAAAAAATAGATGACAATGTTTTACGATATGTACTGAACTTTTTCTTTCAAATTGTTTTCCGTCGCGTCACACTTATGTCTCGTATCATCTGTCGTTCGTCTGTTTCCGTCGTTAAACAGGATGTTTACCTTTTCACACAATCTTGGTTGAGCTATTGGAAAATATTCAAACAGTGATGTTTTGTAATGCAAATTACATTCTTTTTGTTTAACAGAAGCGCAGCTCGAGAAAAAAAAAATTATCAAATGTTGCAAATCTGAAATTGAAATTTAAAATAATTATTAAAATATTAATAAATTGTTATTTAAATATTTAAAAAGAACCAAAGGTGAATGAATTGTGAAGGGTTAGAAAGTTTTTGTACACTCAAAAAAACGAGAAAAGACTTTTGGTAGTGATTTGCAATCATTTTAAAGATGAAAACATGTAGGTCGTTCTGAGATTTTCCAAAATATGCAAAAGCTGAGGCGAAATAAAAATTTGCAAAAGATTATGACGAAATAAAAATTCAATTCGATATTTGTGTTTTTTGAAGTACAACAGTTAAGAAATGCACAAGAAATGTTCGGAGACTTCTATTTTCCGAATGGAAACGAACTTTCAAAATTTCGTAAAAAGGTAAAGTATTAAATCATTTTTAAATTTTTTGATTTAAATTTAGCTATAAAACCTTGATATACTATAGAGCCGTTAATTAAAAGATCTTGTCCTTTTTCAATGCACGCAGCGACAAATTATCGCGATAAACAATCGCTTCTCAACTTTCGCGAGCGTTGATTTATTATTTGTCAATTGAAAGAAGTCAAGGATTGTTGCTTCTTAAATAGCAATTGAGCTTCAAAATGTTTGAGCTCATGCATCAATAAGTACAGCGCGAAATGCTTGTATGTATATCTATATCTATCTAAATATATATACACTCATGTCCATAAATTAAGGATAATGAAGTTCAGGCAAAGAAAGAAACAGAAGCAAAACAAATTTGACTTATTTGTAAAGTCTATTTATTAAACAAAAGGTAAAGAGCAAAAAAAAGATGCTATATGTTTGACATAATTAATAAAATTGCGATTTTTACTCACTGGAGCAAATTTCAAAAAAGAACCTATTTACAAAAAACAGTTTAACATGGTTAGTATGATGGTTAATATGGAGTATGTCTCCCGGACGATGCAATACAGGCCTTACAACGCCTAGGCATGCTGAGTATCAAATTATTAATCTGATCTTGGGGAATATTACACCACTCATCAAGCAATGCCACTCCGAAGTTCCGGTTGACAGGTGGGAGGGGGTTGACGGGCTGAAATTCGTCGGCCAAGCATATCCCACACATACTCTATTGATTCAAGTCCGGTGAGTATGCTGGCCAATCCATACAGGTGATATTCTCCAATTGAAGGCATTCGTCTACAGTGTTTGCACGGTGAGGACGGGTGTTGTCATCCATAAACAGAAATTCAGCACCCATGGCGCCCTTCGAAACAAACGTACATGTTGTTCCAGAATGACATCCCGATAGATGTGGCCTGTCATCGTTAGACTCTGAACATGCAGGTCAGTTCTGGAACCAAGAATAATTCCTTCCCAAACGAGCCATCCTGCACCATCGTAACGGTGTCGTTCACTGGTGTTCTCTTGGTGGTAACGAGTACCTGGCGCTCTCCATATGAAAGTCCGGCGAGAATCAGACTGCAAACTAAACCTACACTCGTCGGAAAACATCACACAAGACCACTGTTGCGGTGTCCACAATGCATGCTCTCTACTCCAGGTTAATCGCAGGCGACAGTGAGTTGCGGTAAGTGGAACACATCACAGGCCTACGAGCATATAGACCAATGTGCCCTAAGCGTCTGTACACGGTCTGCCTTGAAACTGTTGTACCGGTAGCTGAAGAGAGCCGACGAGACAGGTCTGATGCTGTGCTCCGTCTGTTTCTTTTGGCAGTAACTGCTAAATACCGGTCCTCATTCGGCGTTGTAACTCGGGGGAGACCTGTGCTGTAACAACTACTCACATTACCATCATCTTGGAATCGTTGCCAAAGCCTGGAGATGACACTCGGGGCGATTCCAAATTCCTCGGATACTTCCAGCTGGGTACGGCCACATTCCAGTCGTCGGTAATTCTACCACGTAAAAATCATCCAAATGCTTCCTTTGTGCCATAACTATGCGGTTATTGCACTGAAAGGCTTTTTAAAGCGCTTGTGAACAATTTTACTTCTTTGCCACCATTTCTTATATACACCTGTCTTACACTCTCGTCATTGTGACGTACTATCCATTCCATCTGCGGTTTCCTGTAATTTGCATATTCTTTATCAAGATGTGTTTTCTGTGTGATTCTGAATTATCCTTAATTTATGGACATGAGTGTATATATATATATATATATATATATGTATAATGAGCGATTCACAATTAAGATCTATTGTAATGGAGACTAATGAGATTCGTTATCCCAGAATGAGGATGCGTGCCTTTACTGGCGACTCTATGTTTGAAAGAGCGAGAGGTGCTGGAGCGGTTGTCCATAGTGAGCTTTTTAGTTTCTGTTTACCTGCAAGCCCTCTTACTACTGCCTTTGATGGCGAAATCGAAATTATTGCTGTGGCTATGCCACAACTGTCGATTTGCAGCCACTCCTTTATAAAAGTAGTCATATTAGAGAGTTTTTGCATACCGTACGTTATTTACCGTAGGACGTCCGTTAGCTTTTTCTCCCTAGCGCGCATGCTCATACGAAATTATGTTTCCTATGAGTATGCGCGCTAGAGAAAAGCTAACGGACGTCCTACCTAACTAACGTACGGTATGCAAAACTCTCTACCCATCTGACACCAAGAGTGCACTTCAACCCCTTTTTCAATTCCTTCTATTAGCTCACACTCTTCCTATATATATCTTGTTCAAATTTTTGAATCGTTCATAAAATACTTTTTATTCATCCACTCAAGTTCAAATACATTTTTTTTTTTTGGAACTTGTAGTGAATGACACTGGATGTTAATACAGTTTTAAAATTTTAATTAATTTTAAAATTTTCTTTTTATTTCGATACAAACTTGTTTTATTTTTTATCCACGCAAATTTCAATAATTTATTTTATCTCTGTTCAGTGTTGTTTAAATCATTGAAATTGCGTTTTCCTATACTTATCAGTAGCTCAAAGATACAATAATAATGAATATATCTGAACTAAAGTTTATCTAGAAGATAAGTTTCTTTTATAATAATTATAATAGTTAGAAATTGCCACCTGTCTTATGAATGTCATTTAAATTAAACATTTAATTAATTTCTAAATGTAATAATTATTAAATTTAAGGATTCGATTTAATTTTGTTGTAGTTTCTTATCCCATTTGGTAGACATCTAGACCAAACCCACGAACCCGTATGGACTTGTGGTTAAAAAGGAAATGGTGCAACTTCAGTTGTGATGGAGTACCCGTAGGTAGATTCTGACTTGGCTCCGTGACGCTCTACAGTCATATGAGACTGGAACCTAAGACTTAAAGTGGATTCCGAGCCACTACAAATATCCATGGCACCCTCCTGGACTTGAACCGAATGCCAGAGCTCTAAGAGTCACTCGGTCATACAGGTCCACTTAATTATCTCAAAGTAAGAATTTTTAATACTTATTACTTATTCTTATTTAATTTATAATTATTATTTATTCTTATTTAAATTAATAATTATTATTTATTCTTATTTAAATTAAGAGTTATTAATAATTATTGATTATTCTCATTTAAATTAAAAATTATTAATTTAAATTTAAATTAATAATTCGAAAACGAATTTTCTAAGAATTTCTACATTTAGGGGATTGTTTAGATATATCAGATGAACAATCATACATAATACGTATTTTTTACTATCCGTATTATTTTGATGTCAGTACACACGCACATGTGCACAAAAATACTTTAATGGAACTTGTTAATAAAATTATAGAGGTGTAACATTTCTGGCGTCTTCGATGTTTCAATGCACTTTCCTTAAGGTATCATATAATAAGTTTGATCAGAAATCCCTAAATACTTACCACAAAAAATATTAAATAATTGAATCAATTAACGCAAAATAATAATTATTAATATAAATTAGTAGTTATTAATTTAAAAATTAAGAATAATTTTCTAATTAAGAATTTTTAAACTTACGGATTATTAAGATATATTATGATATAGAATCCACGAAATGCATAATAATTTTTACTTTCAGTATTATTTTTGATGTCAGCACATGTGCACAAAAATACTTTAATGGAATTTGTTAATAAAATTATAGAGGTGTAACATTTCTGGCGTCTTCGATGTTTCAATGCACTTCCTTAAGGTATCATATAAACAAGTTTGATCAGAAATCCCAACGTACATACCACAAAAAATATATTAAATAATTGAATCAATTAACGCAAAAGCATTTAATTTTTGCACACTAAATACCAGATCACGCGATATTCATAAATAAAAACCATGACGCAAACCATGAGCATTTAGACAAAAGAACAAAATTTAACCATGTTCCTTTCTGTATGCATTTAACGGTTTTCGAAGATGCTAATTTAAAAACATTAATGACAACGAAAGCATAATATTAACGTAATTATGTTCTCGCAGGCAATACTTTCCGCGGCTTGGTCAATTAAAGATGAAAAGAAAACAATTTCTTCTTTTTTTTCTTTTTTATTTTCTTTGCAGTCATACTGGATCAGCTATTCATGATCTCTAGAGATGAACGACGAGAATTGATTTCACGCTTCGTTAAGATTGCGGAGAGATCTTTTCTTCTCGCTATGGACAAGTTCATTTGAGCGTGGAGGGATTGCTTTGGCAGAGCGAGCTCTCGGCTGTATTTAAGATGAATGCCTTTCTTAAATGGGATCTTGTATTGGAAGTTATTGATGTATAAAAATTGGACTAAAAATGATCCTTATTTATTCGTTATTTTTCTGACACGAATGAAAATATAGTCTCAAATATAAAGAAAGTTAAGTCTATGTCTTTAGGATAATTATAAGACATGATAATATCGATAAAACTTGTATTGATGATAAATTAATGAATTTTCTTAATAATATCAAATACAAAACTCGGTGGCTAAGCCGTAATTAAATTACTAAAAATTACGTTATTACGATACTTATTTACTAAAAATGCATCTTTACAGATTTTATTGAAATTTACAAGAAAAAACTACTTTATTGATTATCAAAGTCTGAATAATCTTGTACCATGCTACAGTCAAATCCTCCACTGCAAAAGAGTTTCTTAGAAAAATTCGGCCTATCCAATAACCTATCCAAAATTCGGCCTGTACAGTCCAATAACTATCCGATAACATCAAAGTGGTCAGCATCCATAGATTATTTTGAGTGCAGAGTGGAACATGGAAGAACTTGCTTATTATCAGCTATTAGGGAGAAAATATCAAATCATTATCAATAGCTAAGACACTTCAAACCATCAGTACAAGAAAAATGGTCTTCATTGATGGCCAAAATGGGACTAATTCTGTAGCATGATATAGTCAGATCCCCCATTGCAAGAGGGATTAAGAATTTAAGAAAAATTTTGTCTGCATCCATAGATTATTTGAGTGCAGAGTGAATCGTAAAAGGAACTGCTTATTATCAGTTGTTAGAAGACAATCAAACAATAACAAATTACTGTCAGTAACTAAGAACGCTTCAAACCATCTTGACAAGAAAAGACTGACTTTAAATTGATGACCAAAATAGAGTAGCATGGCATAGTCAATTTTCATACTGCAAGAGTGACAAAGAATTTAAGAAAGTGTTTGCCTATCCAATAATCTCAAAGAGGTTTGCATCTATAAAAGATTATTTTGAGAGTAGAGTAGAACATGAAAGGAACTGCTTATTATCAGCTGTTAGGAAGACAATCAAACAATAACAAATTACTGTCAGTAACTAAGACGCTTCAAACCATCTCGCCAAGAAAAAAAACTGTCTTCATTGATGACGAAAATAGGAGTAATTTTATAGCATGACATAGTCAGATCCCACACTGCAAAAGTTACTAAGAATTTAAGCAAAAACTTTACCTATATAATAACTCAAAATGGTCTACATCCATAAAAGAATATTTTGAGAGTAGAGTGGAGCATAAAAGAAAAGAACTTATTATCAGTTGTTAGGAGACAATAAAACAATAACAAATCACTGTCAATAGCCAAGACGCTTCAAACCATCTCTACAAGAAAATAAAAATGGTCTTAATTGGTGACCAAAATAGGAGTAAGTAATTATGTAGCATGACATAGTCAGATCCCACACTGCAAGAGTGACTAAGAGTCTCTTAGAAATATTTGGTCTATCAAATAACCTTAAAGTGGTCTGCCTTCATGAAAGATTATTTTGTGCTTAGAGGGGAGCATAAAAGAAACTGCTTATTATCAGCTGTTAGGAGACAATCAAGCAATAACAAATCACTGTCAGTAACTAAGACGCTTCAAACTATCTCTATAAGAAAAACTGAAGAAAGGATTTTCAACGGTCTTCATTGATGACTAGAAAAGGAGTAATCCTGCAGTATGATATAACCAAATCCTACACTGCTAGAGGGACTAAGATACTCTTAAAAATTTGATTAGTAAATTACGTTTCGCCAGTCTTATTCTCCCAATCTTGCTTCAACAGATAATCATCTTTTTAGAAATTTGCTGAATCAATATGTAGGTGGCAGGCTCATTTCAAGAGAAGAAGTGGAAAGAAAGGTAAAATGAAATTCCAATGTGAAATGAAATTTATACAAAAAAATATTGAAAAGATGATAGAAAGATGCCATGGTGACTATGTTGATAAATAAATAATTTTATTTACTGTTGATTTTTCAGTTCTACTCAATCAGCCTGATATTAATATCAGATGATTGATATTGAAGAGATTCAGATGACAAGTAATTCAGATGATTGATGTTGAATTGATTGATAAAATGAATATTAATACATTAAATGAATGTCTCCCAAAAAGAATTTGACTCTGGGAGACTCAGTTACACTTATGTTACATACTCTCAGTTACACTTAATTATGTTTCATGCTCCTCCTTTTTGGCACCCTTCTCCAAAAGTTTACCATTTCTTCAAATTCATTTTATGAAGATAGATTAAGGAAGTTTTAAGAATAAAGATAGAAATGAAACTAGCAGATTCTTTTTAAAGCAAAAGAAAAAAAAAAAAAAACGGAAGATATTATTGAAAAGAATGGTGGCTATTTTAATGACTAAATAAATATATTTTCATTTTTTTCTTAGTTTTCCGGTACCAAGAAGTACCTGCTACAATATATCTGCATTATACTATCTCGATTTTGAGCAAATATGCCAAAAGATGCCAGGCAATTAAAATGAATATTTTGAATGCAACATTTAATAAATTTACATTGATTGATAAGTAACATTGATATTAATTATTGGATATGAAACCAGGAAAAGGCCTGATATTGACCTGAGGTCATTTTAATTAGAATGGCAGATGTATAGCAGATTGGCTTAATATGTAGCAACCCAATTATCAAGCATATACAATGAAGTAATCGCATTATGCTATCATGTAGTATCGCGAAATACCGCGAAGACCACTAAAACCAGAGCCATGTATTACCATGAAATACTGTATTATTTACATCATGCTACCTGCATTTGGTGCAATACTACAAATAACTACAGCTGGTAGATTAGCTTTCTCTTTTCTTTTTAAATCGAGTGTCATCTGTTCCTACAAATTTATCGTGTCCATAGCAGATTATACTAGAGCCATGAGCCTTGTTTGCTGAGTTTCAAACTGTTTAATTCAAGTATATTGTACTCTGAAGCACCTACTACACAACAACTGTATCATGCTGCTTCAATTTAGATAGATTACTCTAAAAGAGTTAGCTGGCTGTATTTACATCACTCGCTTCTGAATCAAACTAAGAGATTTCGAGCCTATGGATTTTCCATGCCTTTTCTTGGTGTGCATATAGGAAAATTCGTTTTGGGTTTACTTGGAAGATTTAAAACTGTTCAAATCAAGTATGTACTATGAAGTACCTACTACGACACATTTGCATCATGTCACTTCAATTTGGAACAAATGTTCTTAAAGTTTCCAGCTGGTGGTATGCATATCCCTACTCCCTCCTTCTTGAACCCAACAGAGGGATTTCTTTTCCTAGATTTATAGTATTCATACCAGCTGTAAATACGGGCTTAAATATGGGATTTGTTTGGATGGTTTTAAACTGTTCAATTCAGGCATTTACTATGAAGTACCTACTACACCATGCCCGCATAATGCTATATCAATTTAGACCTAATACTCTAAAAGTTAGCTGGCGATATTAACATCACTCTGTTCTAAGCCCAGCTAAGAAATTGGCCTATGGATTTATCGCACTTTTCCTCATGTACACATAGGAAAATTTAGTTTTTTTGCTTTATTTGCCATTTTTACTCAAGCATGTTCTATGAAGTACCTTCTACACCCCAAACTATTTCATGTCGCTTCAATGTGGAACAAATGTTCTAAAAGTTGCCATTAGGTGTTCCTACTTCCCTCCTCCATGAACCCACCTGGGGGATTTCTTTTCCTATAGATTTATCGTGGCCATTCCCGGAGGGGAAGAGAACATGGGCCTCGTGGCTGAGGGCCAGCTGGCCATGGAACCAGCCATTAAAATAAGCCATTCGTTTCGCTTGCGAGGATTCAATCTGATCACGCTGTAACTTAAATGTGGTTTCTGGAAGGCTATTTTTACTCCTTAATCTCAATACAGTGAATTTATTTCATTTCTGAGACGCCTTTCTCTTTATCAAAAACGTTGCCTCATAGCGAATTGGCTAGAGCTCTGGCCTTTGGTACCACAGGCTTCAGGTTCGAATCTTGGCGGTGATATGTATGTTTGTGAGTGGTTCGAAATCCACGTTAACCTGTAAGTCCCGGTCTAATTAGCCCAAAGTGTGCACAAAATGACCATAGAGCGACAAATCAAACCAAAAGGAAGCCATATTTGCTATATACCATACGTAAATGAGGGTTTCCTTCTTCAGCGATATGAAGCCAAGTTAGACATCTACCTACAGGTGCTCCATCACAACAGAAGCTGTCTTTGCCCTACGAGTATATTATTTATGGGATGTTAATCCCGCCTTGCAAGACACTGAGGATTAGACACGCACATCAGCAGGCTTATGGCCAATTACCTAGCGTTCTGGCCCTTGGTACCACAGAATTCAGATACAAATCCTGGAGGTGACATGGATGTTTGTTAGTGGTTCATTGGAATTCCCACCCTTCAAGACATTGTTAGACACGCACACCAGCGGCGTTATAGTCAGTTAGCGGTTCGAATCTGGAGGTGGCATGGATGTTTGTTAGTGGTTCCCCAAAACTGTAGGTCCTTATCTAATTTGACCAAAGTAGGCACAAAATATACAGACACACCAAAACCATACTAGAAAACGAAGTCTTAATATAAGAATTCTCAATTACATGATAATCAATGGTAATGCAGATGTAGCAAAAAATACGTTAACTAGTACAATCCGAAATTCTTCGTTATATTAAACGTATAAAAGAACAGTTGAAAACCTAAGCAAATTCAATAACGTCCCGTTCGATACTCAATCGAAAATTGTCTCTTTCTGGAGTGTCACTATATTTTTTTTCATTCTTTTTATTTACTTAAAAAGAAGAATATTTTATCGCGAGAGTTTTTTTTTTCTTACTCCTCCCTGTCCTGTAAACAAAAACAACACGACAGGAAAATCCAATAAAGAAATAAAGAAAACAAGAGATGTTTCCATACATTTCTTTCTCGCATGTGTGTGTGCGTATCGTCAAGGAAAATTTCTGGTGCGACCAAAGGAGAAAAAAAGAAAAAGACAAGAAAATGCGAGACGAAAATGAATAAAAAGGGCGAAAAATATCTTCCAGAGCAGTGGCAGCAGCTTGTAAGGGGTGGAAGGAAAAAAAAAAAGGAAAAGAAAAGAAAGAAGAAAACAAGCAAATTAGGCAACAAGAACGATCCGAGTATTTTCGCGCATTTTTGTTCTTCTGCGGAGACGGACATTTTTGCGTTTGCATTCAGTCGAGGGGATGTGGCAACGGAGCGTAGAGAGAAAAAGCAATAGAGCTTAAGCGGAGTAAAAGCTGGGTTAAATGCGCATATCCACATATATTGTATATTATTGTTTATCAAACTATACTTTTACTTTAAAAAATTTCAATAAAAAATAACACACCTTAATGGAACTATGTTTATAATTTTAAAAAGCAAACTAAAATACACATTTATTTTTTAAATTAAAAATGATATACGAGCATAGTATATAAGACTATTTTTATGGGACCAAATGGCCGAATGGCCCTCGGTACCACATTTTTCGGGTTCGAGTCCTGGCGGTGGTATGGATATTTGTTATTTTTCGGAATCCACTTTAAACTTTATGAGCCTGCTTAATTAGTGTGAAATGTGCGCAAATTCCCTAAGAGCTACACATCAAACCAAATTAACCCATATTTGCTATATACGGTACGTAAATGTGGGCTTCCTTCTTCAACGATATGAAACCAAATTAGACACCTACAGGTCCTCCATGTACTTCCATCCATGAGTAAATTACACATGGGATGTTAATCCCGCCGTGCAAGACACTGAGGATTAGACACGCACATCAGCGACCTTATGGCCAATTAGCTGGCTATATAGCCAATCACTCTATCTTTTGGTACCACAGAATTCAGGGTTCTAATCTTGGCAGTGGTATGGAAGTTTATGAGTGGTTCGGAATCCATGTTAAACTATAGGTTCCAGTCTAATTAGTCTAAAGTGTGCTCAAAATAGAAGTAGAGTGACAAAACCAAAACCCCTTATAAGAAAACGAAGCCTTATTATAAGAATTCTTAATTACATGGTAATCAATAGTAATGCAGATGTAACAAAAAACAGGATAACTAGAATAATCTGAAATTCTTTACTATATTAAAGGTATAAAACTACGGTTGAAAACCTATGCAAATTCAATAACGTGCCATTCGATACTCAATTGAAAATTGTCTCTTTCTGAGTGTCACTATACTTTTCCGTCCTTTTTTTATTTACTTAAAAGAAGAATATTTTTATCGCGAGAGGTATTTTTCTGTACTCAAAAACAAAAACAACACGACAGGAAAATCCAATAAAAAGAAAACACGAGATGTTTCCATACATTTCTCTCTCGCATGTGTGTGTGTGTGTATCGTCAATTCAAATTTCTGGTTCGACCAAAGAAAAGAAAAGAAAATGCGAGAAGAAAATGAATAAAAAGGGCGAAAAATATCTTCCAAAGCACAGTGGCAGCAGCTTGTACTTCCCCCAGAAAAGAAAAAAAGGTGGAAAGGAAAAAGAAAAACTAAAAGAAAAAGAAAAAAAGAAAAGGAAGAAAAAGAAAACAAGCAAATTAAGCAACAAAAACGATCCGAGTATCTTCGCACATTTGTTCTTCTGCGGAGACGGACATTTTTGCGTTTCCATTCAATCGAGGGGATCTGGCAACGGAGCGTAGAGAGATAAAGCAATAGAGCTTAAGGGGAGTAAAAGCTGGATTAAATAAGCGTATCCAAATAGATGGAGTATATCTCGTATAATATTATTTGTCAATACTATACTTACAATTCAAAAATATCAATGAAAAATAACAAAACTTAATGGAACTATGTTTTTTACTTTTAAAAGAGCAAATTAACATGCACGTTTATTTTTTTTAAAAAATGATATACGAACATAATACATATTATCATTTTTACATGAGAGATCATGTTTATAATCTCATGTTTATAATTTTGAAACAAACTAAAATACACATTTATGCTTTAAATTAAAAATGATATACGAACATAGTATATAACATCATTTTTATGGGGTCTGATGGCCGCTCGGTACCCCAGATTTCAATTCGTGTCCCGGCGGTGCCATTGATGTTTGTTAGGCGTTTGGAATCCACTTTAGGTTTTTGTCCCTGCCTAATTAGTCTAAAGTGTGCACAAAATGACCGAAGAACGACATATCAAAACAAATTAACCCATATTAGCTTTTTTTATTGCCAGGTATAAAACTATCCAACTCAAGCATTTATTATGATGTACCTACTACACTACAACTGCACCTTGCCACTTCAATTTGAAACAAATGTTTTAAACGTTCTCAGCTGGTGGTCTGCATGTTCCTCCTTCCTCATTATTAAACCCAACCGGGGGATCTCTTTTCCTATAAATTTAACATGCTCATTCCGTTTGGGCCAAGGGGCTTAGGGACAGTGGACCATAGGGACAGTAATTAAGCAGGGTCCATATGTTTCGCTTGCTAGGATTCAATCTGAATTTTTAAACGGTTTCTAAAAGGCTCTTTTAACTTAATCTTAATACAAAGAATTTATTTAATTTTTGAGACGCCTTTCTCTTTAAAAAACGATGAGTTAATTATTGGAATACTTAATTGCATGATTATCAATGGTAATGCCGATGCAGTAAAAAATAGGATGTCTTGTACTATCCGAAATTCTTTGGTATATTAAACGTATAAAAAACTACGGTTGAAAATCTAAACAAATTCAATAACGTCCCGTTCGATACTCAATCGAAAATTGTCTCTTTCTGGAGTGTCACTATACTTTTCCGTCCTTTTTATTTACTTAAAAGAAGAATATTTTATCGCGAGAGGTTTTTTTTCTTACTCCTCCTTGTCTTGTAAACAAAAAACAAGACGACAGGAAAACCCAATAAAGAAAACAAGAAATGTTTCCATACATTTCTCTCTCGCATGTGTGTGTGTATCGCCGAAGGCAAATTTCTGGTTCGACCAAAGAAAAAAAAAAAAAGAAAAGAAAATGCGAGACGAAAATGAATAAAAAAGGTGAAAAATATCTTCCAGAGCAGTGGCAGCAGCTTGTACTTCCTCCAGAAAAGCAAAGGGGTGGAAGGAAAAAAAAAAAAAAGGAAAAAAGAAAAGAAGAAGAAAACAAGCAAATTAAGCAACAAAAAACGATCCGAGTGTCTTCGCACATTTGTTCTTCTGCGGAGATGGACATTTTGCGTTTGCATTCGATCGAGGGGATCTGGCAACGGAGCGTGGAGAGAAAAGCAATAGAACTTTAAGGGGAGTAAAAGATGGATTAAATGCGCATATCAAATGTAGATGGACTATATATTATATAATATTACTGTTTATCAGAACTATTCTTTTAATTTAAAAAATATCTAATAAAGGATATAAAAATTTAATTTAACTTAGTTTGGATGTAATTTAAAAAAGCAAATTAAAATGCACATTAATTTTGGTTAAATTAAAATGATATGTTGAATCTAATATATAAGATGGTTTTTTTGGGGGCCTAATGGCCGAGTGGGTAGTGCTGGGTATCACAAGTTTGCGGGTTCGAGTCCCAACGGTGCCATGGATGTGTTTGTAGTGGTTCGGAAAAAAATTTTTTTTTATCTAAACTAGGTCCCTGTCTAATTATCCCAAATAACAAAAAATGATTGTGGGCGACAAATCAAACCAAACCAATCTATAATTGCTAAATATACGATACGGCAAATGGGGAGTGCTTTTTCTTCAGCGATATGAAGTCAAGTTAGACTTCTACCACAGGCGCTACATCACAACAGGAGCTGCCCCTGTTCCCCATGGGATGTCCATCCGACCCATGAAAGATACTGAAGATTACATAAGCACATCAGTAGAGCGTTGGATAGTCAATTAGATATTCGAATCCTGGAGGTAGTATGGATGTTTGTTAGTGGTTCGAATCTACCAGTTAAACTATAGGTCCCTGGGGATGTAGCCCAAAGTGTGCAAAAAATAGCCGTAGACCGACAAATCAAAACCCTAAGAAAAAACGATGTCATATTATAAGAATTCTTAATTACATGGAAATCAATGTTAATGCAGATGTAGTAAAAATATAAGATAACTAGTACAATCCGAAATTCTTTGCAATATTAAATGTATAAAAATACGATTGAAAACCTAACCAAATTCAATAAACGTCCCGTACGATACTCAATCGAAAGTTGTCTCTTTCTGGATTGTCACTATACTTTTCCGTCCTTTTAATTTACTTAAAAGAAGAATATTTTATCGCGAGAGGTTTTTTTCTTTCTTACTCCTCGTTGTCCTGTAAACAAAAAACAAGACGACAGGAAAATCCAATAAAAAAAAACACGAGATGTTTCCATACATTTCTCTCTCGCATGTGTGTGTGTGTATCGTCAAGGCAAATTTCTGGTTCGACCAGAGACAAAAAAAAAAAAAAAAAAAAAAAAAAAGAAAAGAAAAGAAAATGCGAGACGAGAATTAATAAAAAGGGCGAAAAATATCTTCCAGAGCAGTGGCAGCAGCTTGTACTTCCCCAGAAGAGCAAAGGGGTGGAAGGGGAAAAAAAAAAAAAGAAAAGGAAAGAAGAAAACAAGCAAATTAAGCAACAAAAACGATCCGAGTGTCTTCGCACATTTGTTCTTCTGCGGAGAGGGAAATTTTTGCGTTTGCATTCAGTCGAGGGGATCTGGCAACGGAGCGTAGAGAGAAAAAGCAATATAGCTTGAGAGAAGTAAAAGCTGGATTAAATGCGCACATCCATTATAGATGGACTTCATATTGCATAATATTGTTTGTCAATACTATACTTATAATTTAAAAATATCGTTAAAAACATAACAAAACTTAATGGAACTATGTTTTTTTAAATTTAAAAGCAAATTATATCCATATATATTATATGGTATTGTTTATCAGTACCATACTTTTTTTACTTTAAAAATATCAATAACAAAATAACAAAACTTAATTTAACTATCTTTATAATTTTAAAATGCAAACTAAAAATACACATTTACATTTTAAATTAAAAATGATATATGAACATAGTATATAAGAAAATTTTTATAGGTCTGATGGCCTAGTGGCGCTCGCTTCCCCAGGTTTCGAGTTCGAGTCTCTGCGGTGCCATGGATGTTTGTTACGGCATCGGAATCCATTTAAGCTTTATGTCCCCTGCCTAATTCGCCTGAAGTGTGCACAAAATGTCTGTAAAGTGTCAAATCAAACCAAACCAACCCATATTTGCTATATACGATACGAAAATGGGTAATAGTTCCTTCTTCAGCGATATGAGGCCAAGTTAGACTTCTACCTACAGGTGCTACATCACAACAGAAGCTGCCCCAGTTCCTCCATCCATGAGAAGATTACTCATGGGATGTTAGTCTCGCCTTAGCAAGACACTGAGGGATTAGACACGCACATCAACGGCCTTATAGCCAATTAGCTGTTCGAATCCTGTTGAGGTGGCATGGATGTTTGTTAGTGGTTCAGAATCCACGTTAAACTATAGGTCCCTGTCGAATTAGCCGAATGTATGCACAAAATAACCTTTGCAGACAAACCAAAAACCTTTACAAGAAATCGAAGGCTTATTATAAGAATTCTTAATTACATGGTAATCAATAGTAATTCAGATGCTGCAAAAAACAGGATAACTAGTACAATCCGATATTCTTTGCTATATTAAACGTATAAAACTACGGATGAAAACCTAAACAAATTCAGTAATGTCCCGTTCGACACTCAATCGAAAATTGTCTCTTTCTGGAGTGTCACTATACTTTTCCGTCCTTTTATTTACTTAAAAGAAGAATATTTTATCGCGAGAGGTTTTTTTTGTTTCACTCCTCCTTGTCCTGTAAATAAAAACAACACGACAGGAAAATCCAATAAAGAAAACACGAGATGTTTCCATACATTTCTCTCTATGTGTATCGTCGAAGCAAATTTCTGGTTCGACCAAAGAAAAAAAAAAAAAAAAAGAAAAGAAAAATGCGAGACGAAAATGAATAAAAAGGGCGAAAAATATCTTCCAGAGCAGTGGCAGCAGCTTGTACTTCCCCCAGTAAAGCAAAGGGGTGGAATGGAAAAAAAGAAAAAAAAAAGAAAAGAAAGAAAAGACGAAAACAAGCAAATTAAGCAACAAAAACGATCCCAGCATCTTCGCACATTTGTTCTTCTGCGGAGACGGATATTTTGCGTTTGCATTCACTCGAGGGGGATTTGGCAACGGAGCGTACAGACAGAAAGCAATAGAGCTTAAGGGGAGTAAAAGCTGGATTAAATGCATATATAAATATAGATGGACTACATATAGCATAATATTAGTCATCAAAAACTATAGTTTACCTTTACTACTTTGCCCAAAAATAAGGCCGATTATTTTTTCAAAAACTCTTTATTTATTCTTCCACATTTATTTCATCGCCTTCGAAGTAATCCTTTCCGGACCCAATGTACTTATGCCAACTTTTTTTCCATTCTTCAATGCATGCTAAAAGACATCAGAAGGGATTGCCTTCAAGGCACGCGGCGATTCACGTTGAATATCTGCAATCGACACAAAACGGTGTCCCCGGAGTGGGCTTTTAAATTTAGGGAATAGCCAGAGGTCGCACGGTGTGAATACGGTAGTCGTGGAACGATATGGGTTTCATTTTTGAGAAAAAGTCACGGAGAATCAATGCAGTGTGAGCTGTCGCATTCAGAGTTTTCGGTACCAATTGAGATTTGAAGCCTTTAAGACCCAAAATGGAATTTACCGATCCTTTTGAAATTCCAACATTATCAGCAAGGTCTCTAATTGAAATCGACGGTTTGCAAGCACGATATCTTTAATTTTTTTGGATGGAAGCTTTGTCGGTTGAGCTTGAGGGTCGATCAGAGGGCTCTTCGTCTTCAACGCGTTCTTTGCCTTCTTTGAACTGTTTATACCATTTCTAAACATTTCTTTCCAATATAAGAATGCTCACCGAATGCCTGAATGAAACAAAATTGAATGCAAGTTCTTTGCTCAATTAATTCAGACATTTCAGAAATCGCCGGAATCAGTTTTACCGTCTCACAAAACCAAGCGTAACTCAGGCACTAATGAATATATTGACGTCATATCTTATACAGATGTCAAGGACAGTGTCAGCAACTTAAAAAAAAAAAAAAAAAGTGAAATTCCGTAAACACTGGGAATTTTAAATTGAAAATCGATCTTACTTTTTTGGACACAGTAGTAAAGATATCCACAAAAGTGATATCAAAACTTAATGGAACTATGTTTATAATTTTAAAAAAACAAACTAAAATGCACATTTATTTTTTAAATTGAAAATTATATACGAACATAGTATATAAGATAATTTTTATGAGACCTGATGGCCGAGTGTTACCACAGGTTTCAAGTTCGAGTCTCGAAGGTGACATGGATGTTTGTAGTGGTTCGGGATCCACGTTAAACCGTAGATCGCGGTCTAATAGGATCTTAGAGCTTTGCGGGGGCACTGTTACTCCGCGTCAGTGGCTTATCTTCAAACTACACGCACCCCTGGGTAGTGCTGAGTAACGCCGATGCAGCCCTTATGGCATAAAGATCACGGTCTAAATATTTGCCAGCTGTGTTAGAAAAAAGATCATTTTTAAATGAGAGATCTCATATTCCATCTGGTAATTGCCCCTTTGTGTATATCATATGAGAGATAAACTGGAAAACTCCCACAGCAAGAAACAGCCAATACATGGACATTACTATAGAGGTTTTGACGTGATGATGACCGCACGACGGGAATTAACAGACTTTGAACGCGGAATGTTAGTTGGAGCTAGACGCATGGGTCATGCCATTTCGGAAATCGTTAGAATTCAACATTCCCAGATCCACTGTGTCAAGAGTGTGCCGAGAGTATGAAATTTCAGGCATAACATCCCACCATGGACAGCGCAGTGGTCGACCGCCTGCACTTAACGACCGAGACCGGCGACGTCTGTAAAGAGTCGTAAATTCTAACAGACAAGCAACACTGCGTCAAATAACCGCAGAAATCAATGTGGGACGTACAAGGGACTTGTGCGGAGAAATCTGGCTTTCTTGGGCTATTCCAGCAGAAGACCGACTCGAGTGCCTTTACTGACAGAACGACATCGCTTGCAGCGACTCTCGTGGGCACGTGAGCATATCGGTTGGTCCCTAGAAGAATGGAAAACCGTGGCATGGTCCGATGAGTCACGATTTCAGTTGGTAAGAGCTGATGGTAGGGTTCGAGTGTGGCGCAGACCCCACGAAGCCATGGACCCAAACTGTCAGCAAGGCACGGTTCAAGCTGGTGGTGGCTCCGTAATGGTGTGGGCTGTTTTTCATGGCATGGACTTGGTCCTCTGGTGCGACTGGACCGAACATTGACTGGAAATGCTTATGTTCAGCTACTTGGAGATCACTTGCAGCCATTCATGGACTTCATGTACCCAAACAACGATGGGATTTTTATGGATGACAATGCGCCATGTCACCGGGCCACAACTGTTCGCGATTGGTTTGAAGAACATTCTGGACAATTCAAAAGAATGATCTGGCCACCTAGATCGCCCGACATGAATCCCATCGAGCATTTATGGGACATCATCGAGAGGTCTGTTCCGTGCTCAAAATCCTGCACCATCAACTCTTTCACAATTATGGACGTCTATCGAGACAGCATGGCTCAATATATCTGCAGAAGACTTCCAACGACTTGTTGAGTCCATGCCACGTCGAGTTGCTGCACTTCGTCGGGTGAAAGGAGGGCCGACACGATATTAAGAGGTATTCCATGACTTTTGTCACTTCAGTGTATATCAGCCGTTACTGAAGTCTCGCTTATCAAAGCGGAGGCTTCAATGCATACCTACAAGTGGATTCAAACCTTCATCCTCTTGTATGTTGCCCTATACGTTTTACTACTTTGCTACCAGTCGGTCTAATTCAAATATGATGCTATTTACAGTATTACAATTCAATTTAAATATATTTTTTTATTTAAGAAACAGAGATGTTTTTAACTGTTTTATATAGTATAATACGTATTGGTTTTTAGCAATGAACATCTTCATTGGCGCAACAGTCCCGTGATGAACCTGTCTACTGGCAGATTCCAGAATATAAGATGTTTTCTTTTTACAGGATAATGTTGTCAGCCCTACTCCTAGCACTCTACAGTCATATTACATATATACTGTGGGTGGCCCTCACATTTAAAGGGGGATTCTATTATTAATCATCATCGTTGGTGCAACAGTCTGCCTACTGACATATTTCGAGACAGGAGTTTTCTTTTACGGGTAGGGTTGTCAAAGCCCTACATCCAACGCTCTACAGTCATATTAGACCGGGACCTATAGTTTAATGTAGATTTCGAAACCACTCACAAATTCAGCGTCACCGCGGATTCGAACCTAAATCTTGTGTTACCAAAAAGTCAGAGCTAATTGGACATCTACGCTTGCTGATCATGAGAGGAAGACGCTTATATTATTTAAATGTAAAGGTTTCTGTCCTTTATTTAATCTTATAATCAAGATAACATGACAGAATAAAGAAAAAAAACAAAGAATAGAAAAAATATGTGAAAAACGGGATTTTATGTCATGTCAATATATCCATATAACATAAGACAGTTCAGTACTGCAAACGGTGTTCATTCATAATAAAACAAGTAATATAAAAAAAAAATTAAAGTCAATTCCTACTTTAGGTCAACAAAAGAAAAGTTTTATTTTAGTTACTTTTTATTAAATAATTACAATTAAAATAAATATGTATATACATATGACAGAATCACAATATTAAGTGGCAAAATAGGAAGCGAGTTTACTTGCAATTTTTTCCATTTTCCTTTCTATATGGTGTTAATTAAATTAATCTTAATTGAATTTAATTACAGAATTAATATTTGATAAAACTGTATTAACGTCAAGTGTCATCCACTGCAAGTTCAAAAAAATGCTGGAACTTAGTGGATGAATAAAAAATATTTTATGAACGATTAAAAATTTGAACAAGATCTATATAGGGATAGTGTGAACTAATAGTAGGAATTGAAATGACTATTGCAGAGAAAGCATTTACATGCTTTCTCCAAAATAACCATAGCCAGACTGTCGTTCAGGGGGTAACTTCCAAAATTAGTATACAAAATTCTCAAATTCGAATCCGCTTTCATTTACATCTGTTACAGTCATTGCTTTCATGAAGAAGAAGATGCATTGACACTTATGATAATGCTGAAAGACTGAAAAAAAAATCATTTTCGTAAGGTTTTTTTCTGTGTATAATGGATTTAAAATACATTTCAAGTTGTTTTATTACGAAAAAAATTCTGATATCGATACTGCCTGTGAGTTAGATACCGTCGTCTTCTTGATATTTTCCCCCTTTTCCTTTGAAAAAACATCTAGGAAATTTTTCAGGATTTCCCCAGGCTAAAAAAAAAAATCAGTGATTCTAAGCCTCGAGCGATCAACCTGTTTCCCCTTGATAGGATCTCGTTCGTACCCTAAAGAAATGCAGACCTTTCTTTAAAAAAGATTTTTCGTCATATTTTTCTGTTGGAAATTCACTTTGATCTGAGGTCATAAATAATATTTTTATCGTTTCCATATTAACCAGCTTTCAAAAAACCATACAGGGAAGAAAAGTATGGTATTTTAAGATATGCAATACCTTGTTATATACATTTAAAAATTATGCAAACAAAATTTAAAAATAATCTGTAAAGTGTAAGTATCAGTATAGCTTAATAAACGAAGCCTAACCTGTTAGACCCAGTGGCCTAATAGGTATTTCCCTTCATTCGATAATGTTTATTAACCTTGCAATACGGTATAATTAACATGCAGCCTTCTTCTTCATTGGCGCAACAGCCCCATGGTGTGTTAAGGCCGTCATTCTACAGACAGATTTCGAAACAGGAAATGCTCTTTTTTATTGTATACGGAGGTCAGCTCTATGCCCTGCAGTCATATTAGAACTGGATCTACGGTTTAAAAGAAGATCCTTGCGCAGGGGCCATGCTAACCTTCTCTGTATAATTCCAATTTTTAGTATATGTACTGCCGAAGCGAGTACAAGGTTTAAAGTGGATTCGAAAAACTAGAAACATTCATAGCACCGCCAGGATTCGAATCCGAAACCTGTGGTACAAAGCGCCCGAGCGCTAGTCATGGCCATCAGGCCCCAGCAGGCAGCCTATTTGCCTAAAATTATAAACTTCAAAGATCTTCAATTTCCATGAATAATCTTCATGAAAAAAATATTTTTGTGTATTTTTTTGTCATATACATCTGTGGTTATAAATTTCAGAATAAGTAATGCATGCTCACGTTCAGTTAAGCTTCCTTTTAAGGTTACATGCATGATCAGTTCAATACCCTTCATATTTTATAAGAGGCTCTTCACAAAAAGGATGATATAAGGCAGTAGTTTTGAACCTGATAGATGCGTATCTATGGGTATATGTAGAGGACCGGTTATGGATGCGTGAAAATAAAAATAGAAACGGCGGAAAATGCTAAAAAGAAAAAAGGAAGTAATAGGTATAAACCTAATAAATAATTGATCATTGGGTATCACCACCAATAATATTACATTATTATGCATGCCTCTCTATCTCCTTTTTTTTTTGTTCTTTTCTCTTTTTTTCTTAAATAAAAGCATACAATTATAATCGACAGGCTTGATTAATTTGCTATCTAATCTATCAGACAAAAACAAACTTTTTTTTTTTTTTTTTTTTTGCAGAAGGATAGGTTATGAGATAAGAGAGTTCTCATAACGAAAAGTTTACCAAGGAGAACGGGGGGAGAGAAAAAGATTGGTGAATACTGAAGTAAGAGGCACATTTTGATTGTTTTACCTCCACGGAATTCGTCTGTCATTGATGACGTTTGGTTTGATTCTTCACGTTGGGTCCATCTGAATGGAAACTTTAATATTCACTTTTTGCTTTATGTACAAAATGAAGTACTATATATATATATAATAATGTCGTCTAAGCTGATATTGAGGTTACCCATAAAAATTAAAATTTAATGTAAGGACTTAAAGCGTAACAGCAATTTTAAATAGACAAAAAGAAAAGAAAAAGTATCCATAAATCATATGCAGGCAACAAATTATGTTCATCAGTTATCGTTAAAAAAATTGAAAAAGTAAACAAATTTAATAAAAATTAAGAAATAGAATTCCAAATGACTTTTATGAAAAAAAAGAAATTAAAAATATAATATATTAAAAAACTATTCATTTCCAAATAATTTTATAAAAATACAAAGAAATTTTAAAAATGTAAAATTCCAAATATTTTATAAAAAAAACACAAGAAATTAAAAATTTTTTTTTTAATTGTGAATTCAAACGATTTTATAGAAAAACATCAGAACACTAGATCAAGTAATTAAAAAATAATGATAAATTAGTGAATTCCAAAAATATTTTATATAAAAAAAACACAAGAAAGAATTTTTAAAAATTAAAAAACTAGAATTCTAAACCATTTTATAAAAACACAAAGAAATTTAAAAAAATATATATATATAAAATTCCACAATTTTAAAAAAAATATAAAAACTAATGAATTCCAAACGATTTTATAAAAAAAAACAAGAGAAATTTTTTTTTTTTTTAAAAAAAAAAAAAATCGGGCGAATTTTAAATGATCTTATAAAAAAAAAAAAAAAACATGAGAAAGAAATTAAAAAAAAATTTCAAAAAAAAAAAATATTAGAAAAAAAAAAAAAATTCAAATGATTTTATAAAAAAACACAAGAAAGAAATTTTTAAAAAATTTAAAAAAAAATAATAATAAAAAAAAAAATAGCGAATTCAAACGATTTTATAAAAAAAAAAAACACGAGATGAAATTTAAAAAATAAATAAATTATAGAATTAAAAGTCGTTTTATTAAAAAGCACATGAAAGACATTTAAATAAACCAACAAGAATAGCTTGTGAACGAAATTAAACAAAAATAAATCAATAAGAAACATTGAAAGTGGTCCAGAACATCGCTAAACCAATGTTATATTTTATGGATAACAATACAATAATCTGGACGGGTCAATTCGTGGCCCAGTGTATAACGTAAGCAAGTTATCCTCCAGTAGTGCTCAGATTCGACCTCTGTCCGATCTAAACATCATTATTTAAATGTTGATGTCTAAAATTAATTATCGGTATACAATAAATAAATTTAATAACAAACGACAATTTTAATTTTTTGTAACAAACATGAATTGTTAATAACAATAACTAATAAAGGATATATTCATGATAAAACGTTGATGTTTATAATGTCACTGTTGGCTCTTTACAATTCTGTTGAAAAAAAATTATTAATAATTTTTTATTTAAAAGAAATTTTTAAAGAAATATTATAAAAATAAAAAAATAGTGAATTCGAAACGATTTTATAAACTAACACGAGAAAGAAACTAAAAAGAGAGAAAAAAAAAATAAAAACCAGAAAATTCCAAACGATTTTATATAAACATTTTTTTTTTTTTTTTTTAAAGTAGCGAATTCAAACGATTTTATAAAAAAACAAGATGAATTTTTAAAAATATAAAAAGTATCTAAACTATAAACTAGATTTTGTTTCTGAAATTTTTTTTTTACTAATATTATAATTCATTTAAAAATAATATCAGTTTTTTTTTTTATGCATTACAACATGCAAACATTGAGACAGTAGACTTTATGTGAAAAGAATTTGTGATTTCATTGTCACACCGCGGCCTTACTATTAATTTAGTGTTGAAATATGTTAATCATCAGTGTTGTATAAAATTTAGCACCTCATTATCACACGATAATAAACCTAAATGCACAAAAAAATCCAAAGTAAAATCTTTTATTAAAACTATAATTTCAGATTATGACTTTCTCAAACTCCTCGATGAAGTTTAAGGTACGTGTATTTTTTACAAACAAGTAATATAAAAAAATTTTAAAGTCAATTCCTACTTTCTTTGCAATTCCTGCTGGTTAGCTCACTCTCCTATATATATCTTGTTCAAATTTTCAATCGTTCATAAAATACTTTTATTCATCCACTCAAGTTCAAATTCCTTTTTTTCAACTTGTAGTGGATGACACTGAAAAATACAGTTTTTCAAATATTAATTCAGTAATTAAATTTAATTCAATAATTTTAGTTTTTTTTAGATTTAAGGTGCATGTATCTACCAATAGAAGGCGCCAGATAAACTTTAAAAAACTTGAAAATTATTGATAAAAACTTTCTGCAATATTGTGAAAAAAAAGGAATTGACTTAAGAATTTTTTTTATATTACTTGTTATCACTATATTGTAGAGTCCTTTATAAATAATTTTCATTACTGAATTAATTACGAATTAAATTACTGAATTTACTGAATTTAATTACTGAATTACTGAATTTAATTACTGAATTAATATTTGAAAAAAACTGTATTAACATCCAGTATCCTCCATTAAAAGTTAAAAAAACCGCATTTGAAGTTGAGTGGATGAATAAAAAGTATTTTATTGACGATTGAAAATTTGAACAAGATATATATATAGGGAGAGTGTGAGCTAATAGAAGGAATTGAAAAAAAGGTAAAGAAAATATTATAATTAATTTTTAAAATAATCTCTGTAATTCTTCATATTCGATAGAAACATTGCGAAAGTAGAGTTTCATTGTATGAAAAAAAATAGTGATTTCATTGTGGTAGTGTGGCCTTACTATTAATTTAATGTTGAAATATATTAATTATCAATGTTGTATAAAATGTCATGCCTCATTATCTGTAATTCTTCATATTCGATAGAAACATTGCGAAAGTAGAGTTTCATTGTATGAAAAAAAAATAGTGATTTCATTGTGGTAGTGTGGCCTTACTATTAATTTAATGTTGAAATATATTAATTATCAATGTTGTATAAAATGTCATGCCTCATTATCACATGGCAATCTATCTAAATGCACAAAAAAAAACAGATATAAAATCTTTTATTGGAACTGAGCGTAGAATCAGAGTATCAGGTTGTGTGTGCTCTCAAACTTCTCGACGAAGATTAATGTATGCACATTCTTTACCAGCGAAAGGAAATATTATAACTAATTTTAAAATAATCTCTTAAATTCTTTTTATGCAAATTCGATAGAAACATTGCAAAAGTAGATTTTCATTGTCTGAAAAGAATGTGCGATTTCATTGTGACTGTGAAAAAGATAGCACTGGCCTTATTATTAATTTAGATGTTCAGATATATTAATTATCGGTGTTGTATAATATTTAACATCTCCTTATCACATGACAATACATCTAAATACACAAAAACTCCACGTATAAAATTTGCATAAATGGGTGTAAGAATATCAGACTATCCTCATTGAAGAGAAACAACTAAGAACATAAAATAACATTCTTTTTCAATTCCTTCTATTAGCTCACACTCTCCCTATACATATCTTGTTCAAATTTTCAATCCTTCATAAAACACTTTTATTCATCCACTCAAGTTCAAATACATTTTTTAAAACATGTAGTGGATGACACTGGATGTTGATACAGCTTTTTCAAATATTAATTCAGTAATTATATTTAATTAATTAATTTTTATTTTTTTTTTAGATTTAAGTTGCATGTATCTACCAATAGATGGCGCCAGATAAACTTTAAAAAATGAATGAAAATTATTTATAAAGGACTTCCTGCAATAGAGTGAAAAAAAAAGGAATTGACTTAAATTAAACTTTTTTTTTTTTTTTTTTTATATTACTTGTTTAAACATAAGGGTAAAAACTGAGAAATAGAAAAGTTTAAATAGAATAGAAATAGATAATAGCATAATAAATAATAAAGGAAAATACTAGATATATAACTTGAATAATTTAATTGTGAAATATATTTCACTTTAAATCCATTCTTCCCAAAACGTAAGTTTTCAAACTGCGATGTACCTTTACGACCGAACTGTTGTATATATATATATATATATATATATATATATATATATATATATCCTGTAATGCAGATTATACTGAAGTAATTTTTTTAAATATCTATAAAATTATAGTATTAATTACAAATGGGCCTGATGGCCGAGTGAATAATGCTCTGCCATCCGGTCCAATACGTTTTAGGTTCGAATCCCCGTGGTGCCATGAATTTTTGTAGTGGTTCGAAATCCACCTCAAACCATAGGTTCCTATCTATTATGATTGTTAGGCGTAGATTGTAACTTAGATTGGGTGTAGGGCTGACAATCCTACACAGTAAAAAAGAGAAATGTCTCCTGTTTCAGTATCTGCCAGTATGTAGACGACCACGGTCAAACATGGACTGTAGTGCCAGGGAGTTAAAAGATTTATATAATCTCACAAAAAAAAATGACTTCTCAAAAACAGACACCTTTCATAGTTACTTATAGTTAAAAGATAAGCCACGATTTATATGAATATTGTTTTGGATTCCGAAGCTCACTTCAACCATGGCACCGTATAATCTAAAAAAATGTATATTATGTACTGAAAAAATTTCAAAATTCTAATTGCAGCACTTTTTGAGAGAAAGTATATCAAAAATTACCATTTTAACATTATTAGTATAGAACAGGGGTGGCCAACCCAAATGATCTTGCGGGCCACTTTGGAAATGCATCCTAACTCCGCGGGCCGCATCTAAAATTATATAACCCTGTATTAGATTTAGACTACTATAGACATTTTTTGGAGTGAAATAATAATGATACATAATGAGTTATTATTTTTATTTTTACTATTATTCTCACATATAAAAATAGATAATGTAATAATAGTGATACTAAACTCACATTGTAAAGAAATATAGAACACTAAAAATGAAATATAAGAAATATTTAAATATAAACGAAATAAAAAAAAGCATTTATTTTACTAGTGCGATATTTGTTTCTCCACTCTTCACTTAACTTTTGCAAATCGATTTCAATTTCGGTATTTGCATATTGTAATAGGGGTTTCAGGTTAGCATCCATTATGTTTCAGCGTGTTTGGTCAATTTCATTTTCGAAAAAAAAACCACGATTCGCAGGTATAAGTTCAACCAAAAGCTCTAACAACTTGAACTAAGAGTCTGGTTTACTCTGCTTTCAACAACAATCAACTGTCCGAAACTAGGGATGGTCACTGCGTCACTCAGGTCACTTAAAGTGAAATATACAACTTGTAATAGTAGATGTTCCAAGATGAGCACGCATCTTGAGTTCACAGATTATAATTCAATTATGTATATACATATATTATACACTGACTACCAATAAGTATTTGAACACCTATGCAAATGACGATATCTGCGGTTTCTGAGGTACGTCACGGACTCCGCCGGTATATATCGTGTAGGAAACAATATCGGCATTAGTCGCATGCAAGATGCCGCGCAGTTCGGAGCTCTCTGATTTCGAGAAAGGTATAATTATCGGGTATCACAAATGTGGCCGATCCTTAAGGGACATATCTAGCTATCTGAAGTACCCAAAATCGACAGTGGCCTATGTGATTAAGAAGTGGAAGGTGAGCGGTGATTGTCGGAATGTGCCCCGAGTCGGCAGACCAACAAAACTGGAGATAGAGACCGACGAGTGCTCACCAGAGAAATTCGGAAGAACCGCACTCAACCGATGGCCCTCATCCGTGAGGAGTTTCAACAGGCATCCGGAAGTATTGTTTCAATGAATACCATCCGTAAGGAAGCACATCTGCATGGTTTTCATGGTCGTGCTGCTGCCCATAAGCCTTTAATGACAAAGTTCAACCGCGCTGCTCGTTTAATGTGTTGCAAAGCACATCGAAATTGGACTGTAGATCAGTGGAAACGGATTCTTTGGAGTGACGAATCAAGGTTCACCCTTTACCATTCGGATGGCAGGGTCTGGGTCTGGCGTCTGCCTGGAGAACGTCTCCTGCCAGAATGCATTGTACCAACAGTCAAGTTCGGCGGAGGGGGAATTATGGTCTGGGGGTGTTTCTCCTGGTATGGACTGGGACCCTTGGTCCCCATTCATGGTAAGCTAAACGCCGATGCCTACTGCACTATTTTGGATGACAATGTGCTTCCTACGTTGTGGCAGTTTTACGGGTTGGACCCCTGTTACTTTCAGGACGACAATGACAGTTGTCATGTTTCGACGTTAACCAAGGCTTGGTAGGTGCCAATGGAGTTCCTCGAATGGACTGGCCTGCCCAGAGCCCAGATCTCAACCCTATCGAGAACCTCTGGGACGCGTTGCATCGCCGAATTCAGGGGTGCACTACCCGTCCAAAATCGGTGAAGGAACTTCTATGTCTTCTCAAGCCGAGTGGAAGAAAATACCACTAGCTGTCATAAAAAGACTTGTGGAAAGTATGCCCCAGAGGGTTCACGCTGTAATTGCCTCTCGTGGAGGCTCTACCAACTATTGATTTTGAATAAAGTTCGTTTTTCTTTTCTATCACAGGTGTCCAAATACTTATTGGTAATCAGTGTATATGTGCATATTTAATGTAGTTTTTTAATCCATAGATTTTCAGTACTTTGGCCATTATAAAATAAATATATTTTGTAAAAGTGTGATAAATCTCACTGACCGGAAAGATATTCAAGGCTGGCCGCGTGTTGGCCACCCCTGGTACAGAAGGATACTAATAATGTTCCCCTTTTAGGTTTTCTCCTTACCCCTGGAGTAAGGAGACTTTAACGGTCTCCCCTTCAGTTACTGATTATTAAATTATTCAATAAGGTATCATTCCTTGCTACATCTTATCAAACAAGTTACGTAGTTACGAATCAGGCCAAGATAATAGTAATCAGAATAGTTCAGAGTATCAAATGATTACATTTTAATACCGAAAGTGAAAACGGAAATGATATAATCAAGAAAGGAACTTATGTTTCACAGTGAATTGCTTCCTTCCTCCATTTTACTACTGTGTCCACAAAGTAAGACCAACTATCAATTTAAAATTCCCGGGGCTTATGGAATATCATTTTTTTTTTCTTTTTTAGGTTATTGGCACTGTCCTTGACATCTGTGCGAAATGTGACGTCAAAATATTCATTTGTGTTTGAGTTACGCTTGGCTTTGTGAGACTCTAAAACTGATTCCGGCTATATTTTGAAATGTCTGAATTCATTGAGCAAAGAAGTTGCATTAAATTTTGTTTACGGAAACGTATAGAATGTCGCAGAAGGCATTCGGTGAGCATTCCTATACAGGAAAGAAATGTTTAGAAGTGGTATAAACAGTTCAGAGAAGCAGAGAACACTTTGAAGACGAAGAGCCCTCTGGTCGGCCGTCAACCTCAACCGACGAAGCTCGCGTCCAAAACAATTAAAGATTTAGTGCTTGCAAACCGTCGATTTACAATTAGAGACCTTGCTGATGATGTTGGAATTTCAAAAGAATCGCTCAATTCCATTCTGGGTTTTAAAATGCATCAAATCTCGATTGGTACCGAAAACACTGAATGGGCCAGCTCACACTGCATTGAT
Organism: Caerostris extrusa; assembly: GCA_021605095.1. Lineage (NCBI taxonomy): Eukaryota > Metazoa > Arthropoda > Arachnida > Araneae > Araneidae > Caerostris > Caerostris extrusa. The sequence goes on along the minus strand of BPLR01005111.1, from coordinate 43,782 downwards.
TCGTACTTTTTCGCCAAAAATGAAACCCATATTGTTCTACAACCACCTTGTGACTTCTGGCTATTCCCTAAACTCAAAAGACCACTTCGGGGACACCGTTTTGAGTCGATTGAAGAGATTCAACGTGAATCGCCGCGCGCTTTGAAGGCCATCCCTGCCGATGACTTTTTAGCATGCATTGTGGATTGGAAAAAAAACTTTGGCATTATGCATTGTGTCCGGAGGATTACTTTGAAGGCGATGAAATAAATGTGGAAGAATAAATAAACCTACTTTTTGGGCACAGTAGTATATTATTATACAAGATATACGATAGCTCACTCAATAATAATTAAAGTATGCTCCTAATATGCCCTTTTTATTTTCCATATAATTTAATGCTTCATTGTCAGTCACTTTTTAAAGTTCAAATTTTTATAAACATTAAAATATCGTAAAACCCTTCTTTTATTCTTTGATAATTATTTTTTATTATTTTTTTAATTGATAATTATTTGCTGTACATTTGTTTGGATTTTTATATTATATGTAAATTTAGCCGTTAATACAGAGATGCGCAGACCTCATTTCATTTTCTATTTACTTAAAAAATACAACTGACTTTTTTTTTCAATTCCTTCTATTAGCTCACACTCTCCCTATATATATCTTGTTCAAATTTTCAATCGTTCACAAAATACTTTTTATTCATCCACTCAAGTTCATATATATTTTTTTTTGAACTTGTAGTGGAAGACAGTTTTTTCAAATTTTAATTCATTAATTAAATTTAAATAATTCATTTTAGTTTTTTTAGATTTGAGTTGCATATATCTACCAATAGATTGCGCTAGATAAACTTTAAAAAAAAAGGAATGAAAATTATTTATAAAGGACTTTCTGCAATAGAGTGAAAAAAAATGTAGGAATTGACTTTAAATTTTTTTTTTTTTTTATATTGCTTGTTTACAGAAATGCTCAGATTTTGGTGAATAACAAAAACTTAGAACATAATTCGTTTTAGCTTCATGTGTGAAAATTTAAGTACTAGAAAAGTATTTATTTAATGCTTTCAATTTCAATGCAAACTAATTGACAATAACTATCAATATAATTTTTTTCTCACAATATTGATCGCCAAAAACAGGCTCCGTTCTAAGTTTACGTCAAACAAAATGCATGTGGTTGTTGCTACATAATTAATAATGCATGTGGTTGTTGACATCGAAACGAACAAGACTGTTTGGATCTACATGTATCTGTGAACAAACACTTTTATGCATGAATATAAAAGAAAAATCGCTGAGTAGAAATCATTTGAATAATAATTATTGCTGTTGTTTACAAAAAGAAATCGCAAAATAAAAGTAATTTGAATCGTCTTTTTTGAACTTGATAAATACGAAAAAAAAAAAAAGTTATTAAATTGACATAATAATCCACATCAAATTCTATATTTGCTTTTTTTTATGACCTAATATTACATATACAGCGTGATTCAATGTTTATGGGTCAAACTTTGAAGGGTGGTATAACTTACTAAAACGTGCATTTTTGTATAGGAATGTAGGGTTGGAAGTGGCATGAAAAGAAAAAGGAAAGCATTGTTCATTTACAGCATCATTGCAAAGGGTTTCTTTGATTCAATGTTTACAATGAATGCTCAAAATTGAGACCACCAACAGTAATTCATGTTTGATACCGTCGAAGGAGTTATTAACGAACAGTTAGATGCCAGCCATTTCGCGAATTCTTGCAGCCACAATGAATAGTTGGAGCAATGAGGTTCTCAATTGAGACAATTGGAGTCTCGTTAATTGAAAACATGGGTGCAAGCATACAATAAGTATGGCTCTCGGTATCACAGGTTTCAGATTCGAGTTCCAGGGTGCCATGGATATTTGTAGTCGTTCAGAATCTTTAAACCATAGCTGCCGGTCTAATATATATATATGACATTGGTCGTAGGGCTGAAAACCCTATTCCTTAAAAACAGCATCTCCTGTCTCGGAATCTGCCAATAGGTAGAAGAAAGAAGAAGAAACATAGAGTAAGAATAAAATAGAGTGCTCATCGGCATTGTCAGCTAGAAGACTTGAAACTCGTCATGTGATGGTATGGTATCAGTTGCGACATTGTGCCTTGCTGTTGCGGAAAATTTGTTTGAAAAAGTGTTCTTTCTAAACGTGTCATTCCGACCATGCATTCCTATACAAAAATATATATGTTTTAGTAAGCTATATCACTCCCACGATTCTTTGAATCCCCTTGTATATATATTTTTCCTTTTCGATTTCTTGGTATAGACAAACGCATGAACTATTATGCAAATGCATATTGCGCTATTCAATATTGTATGTCCGCGGCCAAGTTACAATACAGTTTACACAGGTCTGTGCATTTCTGCGCTGCTAGAGTGGCGGAAAGCCTTTATTTGAATCCGTTGGCGGTATTTGTTGCAGTCACTACTTAATGAATAGAAGATACTCGATATTGATTTTGAGAGAGTATTTAATGCATCGACAATCACCTAGTCTAAAATGAGCTTTTGAGGTTTTCCCCAATAAATATTAAACTGCAAGGCAAATACCACTAACAAAATGCTACTGAAAACAATTTATTATATTCATCCATTTGATGAGCTGTTCATGTATACTTACGTTACATACATTCATTGCATAATGGAAACATAAGCTCATAGAAATACAATAATAATAAAAAAATTGCATTGGCTTGAAAGATTAAACAGCATTATATTAAGATTAGCATTAGATTAAAAAATTGCATAATTAAATTAAATTAGCTTTGAATAACGGGGGCTTTTATACAAATTTTTTAATTATATATGATTTCTTAATAGCAATTAAATGCAGCTAATTTTTTGAAGCAAATTTTCAGTACTCGATTAGTAATCAACATGCGCTTGATATATTTTCTTGTATTTCTACTAGATTATCCAACTAATCTAATATTAGGACTCCTAAATCCTTACATGCAATGATGCCCCGATCTTTTTTACAATGCAACAATAGCTGCATCCCAGTAAATGCACTTATTCAGCTCCAAAAATTAAGATCCACGTAAATCATATTGTAAAAAAAAATATTTATAATTAAATTAACAACCAATTAAAGGCCGCAAAATAAAGCACACACACGATGATTGATTGGACTTCAAGTTCAAGTATTCCTCAAGTCCACGGACCTGCGCAGTGACGCAACTCTTCCTCCCCCGATCTTTTTTCCTTTTTGGGAAAGCCGGGGCGCAGAAGGAACAATGCCGGGGTAAAGGGAAACAGTTGCGCCCTCTGCATTCGAGGGAAATGTGCCAAGATGGCCGCCCGTGAAGCAGCGCCCTGTGATTAGCTCTACGCCTAATGAAGGATACAGATTCCTGGGACGGACCTTTGACCACCCCGAGTACTGGTCAGCGCCGTCTCTGTGTATGTCTCTCTGTGGGGCGCACGCACGAAAAAATTGCGACCAACATGGGGCGGCGAATCTCTACCACTGGGCTGCTCTCTGCGAGGTTTCGACGGGCCTAAGACACAGAGGAATTAGGCAGGTTGGTTTTCCACTTACTCATAGAGTACTACACTAGGTCTTACTTATTTTTTTTTTGTTACTCTAGTACATGAATGACCCTTCACTTACTGGATCCTATTTGTTCTACAAACACACAGCTTTTGATTGTAAAAGTAAATTATTAATTTATGGTTTTTATTCAATCAATATTTAGTACTAATGGAACGGAATAGTAAAAAATAACTTACTATTATGAGATACGATTCTTTTTTTTTTAATTTTGATTTTTAGTCATTTAAGTCACATTTAATTACATTTAATTTCAATAGTTTGTTAAATTTTGTTTCATTAAATCCTGGTGTTAATGTATTTAATATAATCCTACATATTTCATAACATTTATATCATTCATATTGGTTTCATATAGAAATCTTCATGTATATATGAAAAATGTTGATTAAACACTGTTTGCGATTGGCCAAGATTTAGCCAAAGATGAAATTAAAAGATTATTAAAAGATGAAATTGTAGGAATAGTCTTATATATTAATGGATCATTTCTATTACAACATTTTTATTTAATGGAAACAGTCATTATGAAAACCGATTACTGTGATATTATGAAAATCGATATATATATATATAATAAAATAATTAAAAATAATATTTTAATTCTTTTCTATTCAGTTTAAGATTTAATTCTCTTATATTAAATATACTACATCGAATGTATAAATATTTAATTTTATTATATTGTAATAGAAATGTACATGTTACAATTTATCGCTTTACACAAAACAATAAATTGATGACAAAACAATAAATCGATTAAAGACGATTAAAGGTGTTTTATCTTGTAACGATAAAACACCCCATTTCTATCATTGAATCTTGGTATTAATGTATTTAATATAATACTACATATTTAATAACATTTAAATTGGTTTTATATAGAAATCTTCATGTATATATGAAAAATATTGATTAAACACTGTTATTGGCCAAGATTTAGCCAGTTTAAAAAAGATTAAATTGTAAGAATAATCTTATATATTAATGGATCATTTTTATTTCAACAATCTATTTATTGGAAAGAGTCATTATGAAAATCGATTACTGTGATATTATGGAAATCGATATATATATATATATATATATATATATATATATAACTAATAAAATATACTCTTTTAATTCTTTTTTTATTCAATTTAAGATTTCATACCCACATATTAAATATGCTACATAGAATGTATCAAAATTTAATTTTATTGTATTGTAATAGAAATATACATGTTACAATTCATCGCTTTAAACAAAACAATAAATTGATAATGATGAAAAATTAGGGCAAAACAATAAATTGATTAAATATGTACAAAATGGCTAAAGATGTTTTATCTTGTAACGATTTATAATTGCATGCAATTTGTATATGAAATATTATTTTTTAAATTATGTGTTCTAACTTAGGTGTCCACTGATCCTTCATATCCGTGGGCTGTTTAGTGAAACACTGGCTTAGATCTAGCTTTTTCTTTATATATCTATCATTATTTATTATACAAAGTCATTATCTTTATTATCACTGATCCCATACTAAATCTACCATTTCTTACGGGATTGCATGTAATAAATTATAAAAATTTTTAATTAGATCTGTGATTATTTATGAAAATAATATTTTTTTCTTTTACATATTATTTTGATTGAAGATAAATAATAACATGATTTATTAATAAAATTTAAAACATCCTGTCTGTATAATTTAATTTATTTTTAATTATAGTTTGTGTTGCTTAACATTTGTATATCCTAAGGTATAAGTCTTGATTATCACAACTGTAGGAAATACAGGTTTTTGAATAGATTTAAATTTATTTTTAGATGTAATCCGACATTATATTTTTCGTTTAAAACAGAATATTAATTTATGAAAGATGTACAAAACGACTAAAGGTGTTTTTGTCTTGTAGCGATTTTATATTTGCTTGCAATCAGTTATATATCAAATGTTTTTAAATTAAGTGTTCTAACTTAGGTGTAAACTGATCCTTTGAATATCCGTGGGCTTTTTAGTGGTATTTTCTTTATATATATATATCATTATTTATAAAAAATTATTATCTTTATTATCACTGATCCCATACTATATCACCCATTTCGTATGGGATTGCATGTAATAAATTACACAAGTATTAATTGCATCTGTGATTATCTATAGAAATAATATTAATTTCTTTTACATATTATTTTGATTGAAGATAAATAATAACACGATTTAATAACAATTTTTTAATATCTTATCTTTATATTTTATTTTAATTTTTAATTGTAATTTAAGTTACTTACCATTTGTAGCAAGATTATAAATCCGGATTATGACAACTGTAGAAAATCCAGATTTTCTTAATAGATTTAAATTCCATTTAGATATAATCTGATATTATATTTTTGATAATTTAATATTTAAATATTTTTAGATGTAATCTTTAAAAAGACTTAAAATATAACATTATTCATAATTTCATGTTTGTTTCAATTAAGTTCTTCATAGATTCATTTAAAATGTTAAATTTTAAAAATATGATTCATTCTTAAAATACATAATATTTTTTTGTATTATTTATTATTTATGCAATAGTCTTTTATAGTATTTATTATTTATGTAATTTTATTTGTATGAATTTATTTCTTGAGTTTAATAATAACATTCCATACATTGTTTTATTTGAAAGATATCCTACATAAACAAAATATTCTTGTTTATTTAATATCATAGGTATTATTGAATTTATGTTCAATTATACAGCTTTGAATACTTAGTACTTAAAATAGTAACACTAATTTGAATATTAAAACATTTTAGAATCATAATTTTTTTTTGGTAAAGCTCTCATAAAGAGGCAATTTTTTTTATTTCATCTAATTAATTTATCATTTTGTTTTTTAATAAAAAATTTAATTTTTCGTTTGATTGTGTTTTATGCATTTTATATAACAGAAATTCAGTGGACCAGAAATTATTAGAAAATCAATAAATATACAAGATAAAATAATGTCAACATATGTTGTCGTAGAGCTACAATTGCAAATTACAAATAAAAATATTGTATATCTTTCTTAATATGTAATTGTTGGAAAGATTGTGTGTTTATGTATTTTGTATATAACAGTAAATTCAATTTCTAGAAAATCAATTAACAGAAAAAATGCTAACAAATGTTGCTATTGGGGCTATAATTGTAAATCACAAATAAAAATATATACCTTTCTTTACATCTAATAGATAGAAGCCATCTTTGCCTTTATCATAAATATGGTTAGTTCACCTTCTATTACGACATGTTAAATAAAATTTAAGTTCGTTCTTTTAGTATAGTGACTTATAGAGAATATAACGATCTTTGGTCTACACTATCTGCAGATCAATGTTATAATATAGAATAAAATATTATTGATGTTGACACTTAATTGTTAGAGTTTTTATTTCATTATTGAAAGTTTTTAATATTAATTCTGCAACAGATTTTGTATGTTTTAACAGGAATAATTAAAAAAATTACTATATACTTATGTGTCATGGTTTGTGAAGAATGTGGAGATGGAACTTCAGCTTAAATTATGGGAGTTTTTTAGAATCTTACGTAACTTAATTACATGTGATTAAAGTATTTAAAGCAAAGAAGAACATTACTGTATTAATACTATGAGATTTCAGTCCGTGTTAAATCTTTTTAAATTTAAATACAATTTCAAAAAATTAATCTTAAATTTGAACCATTTTAATCCATGGTCTTAAGGTTTTTAAAAATGATTTTAGAAGGTGGTAAATAATCTTAATTTTTTTTTTTGATGATGACTTAATAAATATTTCACAACGGCAATATTAAAACAAAATGTTACATTGTAATTAATTGGTTAATTTGTAGTCCTGAACATTATTTGTTAGAAGAAAAAAAAAAACAACTTTTATTTTGTTAGAATGAAAATACACATTTTAGTCTTAAAATTTTAATGCAGATCAATAATGATGACGAAAGAAACATAAATACCATACAAATAAAAAGGATTTAATGTCAAAAATTTCGAAATTGTACACTACTGTCCTGTGAGTTGCCAATATTATTGATATCAGTTTAAGAAATGACTACCGAGTGGCAGAAAAGCATAAAAAGCAAGCCTCTTCACAGCGACAGAAAAAATTAGCAAAAAAAGATAACATTTTTTTGTAAAACTTAAATGGCTGCAATTTGTTCCTGCTTACATTCAAAGAGTCCTTGTTAAATTGAAAAGATAGAATTATCGTTATGTTAAAATATAGACAAATCCTGTGCTTTCTTGTGTATGACAAATGTTTTATTATCTTTGTTAAATTAAGAACATTTATAACGATAAATCGATATTTTACACATAGAGAGTAACATGCAAGCAGATATTAATATAAATATAGACAAATGTTGTCGAAGGTTACAATTATTTGGTTAAAACTAGCTATAATTATGTAGTTAAAAATAATTACAATATGTATTTAAGAATTATCGTATGTTAAAGTTTTCAACTATCCCATTTGATGGCCACTTGTGTACTATCTCTTCATATGTCTTGCCCCTTTTTATCTATCCTTCTCTATAAATAATGAATATCTGATGGCACAAGATTTAGTTGAATTCCAAAGGGAGTCTTAACTTCACAGGATATTCGTTGATTTTGAGTTTCTAGAATTTCAGTGTGTGAGTAAGATAGTCAAAGAGAGAAAAGAGGAACAGAGATAAACTATAGAATCTATAAAATGGTTTGTGTTAATTTGAAGTGTAAAAGTTTTGAAATCAAAGTCAAATGAAAGTGCAATCAGATGATGCACGCTTGTTAATGAAGCTACTTCATGAGGGGGCAAAAGGCCATCTTGGCCAAGAACATCGAATTGTGACATCAGAGAATATTACTGTTGCCGAATGGTTAAGAAAAGGAAAATCGGTGACTGATTGCGGTTGAGGTAATCATGACGAAATACACTCATGTCCATAAATTAAGGATAATTCAGAATCGCACAGAAATTGAACTCTAAAATAAAAATTTCACCTGTAGAATTATCACACACCTCTTCAAGAAGAATATACAAATTACAGGAAACCACCAGATGGCGCGGTTAGTACGTCACAATGACGAGTGTAAGAAAGGGGTATATAAGGAATGGTGGCAAAGAAGTAAAATTGTTCAAAGCGCTTTAAAAGCTTTCAGTGCAATAACCGCATAGTTATGGCCCAAAAGAAGCATTTGGAGGATTTTTACGTGGTAGAATTATCGGACGACTGGAATGTGGACGTATCCAGCTGGAAGTATCCGAGGAACTTGGAATCGCTCAGAGTGTCATCTCCAGGCTTTGGCAACGATTCCAAGATGATAGTAATGCGAGTAGATGTTACAGCACAGGTCGCCCCCGAGTTACAACGCCGAATGAGGACCGGTATTTAGCAGTTACTACCAAAAGAAACAGACGGATCACAGCATCAGACCTGTCTCGTCAGCTCTCTTCAGCTACCCGTAAGACAGTTTCAAGGCGTGTACAGACGCTTAGGGCACATTGGTCTGTATGCTCGTAAGCCTGTCAGATGTGTTCCACTTACCGCAACTCACTGTCGCCTGCGATTAACCTGGAGTAGAGAGCATGCATTGTGGACACCGCATCAGTGGTCTTGTGTGATGTTTTTTACGACGAGTCCAGGTTTAGTTTGCAGTCTGATTCTCGCCGGACTTTTATATGGAGAGCGCCAAGTACCCGTTACCACCAAGAGAACACCATTGAACGACGCCGTTACGGTGGTGCAGGATGGCTCGTTTGTGGAGGAATTATTCTTGGTTCCAGAACTGACCTGCATGTTCAGAGTGTAACGATGACAGGCCACATTTATTGTAATGTCATTCTGGAACAACATGTACGTTTGTTTCGGGGCGCCTTGGGTGCTGAATTTCTGTTTATGGATGACAACGCCCGTCCTCATCGTGCAAACATTGTAGACGAATGCTTTCAATTGGAGGATATCACCCGTATGGATTGGCCAGCATACTCACCGGATTTGAATCCAATAGAGCATGTGTGGGATATGCTTGGCCGACGAATTGCAGCCCGTCAACCCCTCCCACCTGTCAACCGGAACTTCGGAGGGCATTGCTTGATGAGTTGTGTGTACTATTCCCCAAGATTAGATTGATAATTTGGTACTCAGCATGCCTAGGCGTTGTAAGGCCTGTATTGCATCGTCCGGGAGACATACCCATATTAACCATCATACTAACTAATGTTATAGTGTTTATTGTAAATAGGTTCTTTTGAAATTTGCTCCAGGGAGTAAAGATTGCAATTTTTATTAATTATGTCAAACATATAGCATCTTTTTTGCTCTTTTACCTTTTGTTTAATAAATAGACTTTACAAATAAGTTAAATTTGTTTTGCTTTCTGTCTCTTTCTTTGCCTGAACTTTTTATTACCTCACCTATGGACGTATACATACTACTATACAAATTCAAATAAAGGCATTAAATAAAAACAAAGAAAAGCAATTAAAATAAAAATAAAACGCAATTAAATAAAAAAAAAATAAAAAGCAATTAAATAAAAATAAAAACAATTAAATAAAAGCAGCATTATAATTAAAATAAAAGTATTTATTAGTAATGTTTTTTCAATTGGATAAAATGGTGTACCAAGTGAGGTATTCAAACATTGTCCCTCATAATTAAATATCTACATTTCCTCACCTAAAGCTTTTTTTAGAGAAACTGATACAGTTTGTAAGAATTGCAGAACTTGCTTTGACAATGTAGAAAATTATGTAGAAAAAAATAATACATACTTGCCATACATGAATGATGATAAATGATGAAAAATAATATACATGTTCATGCATACTTGTTAATACATACATACTCATGCATACTTGTTCATACATGGATGGTGATAAATGATGAAAAAGATGCATACATGTTCATACAAGAATGATGATAAATGATGAAAAAAGTAACTTACAGACTAATACATACATGTTCATACGTACAAGATTATTTCTTAAGATATTTTTAAAGTTTTCTATTTGACTAACATCGTATAGCATTAATATGCAAAGCCTTCAATCGACTATTATTTAAAGTAACAAAATTTTCTTCTTCATAAAATGTTATGTTTATTTTTGAAACTAATTGTACTTTTTGTACTATTTCCCAGTTTCGTATAACATTAACTTGCATAATAAGAATTACTTAAGGAATTTAACTGTCGATGTGAATACATTTTTCTGTATACAAAAATGTATACGAAAAAGACACGTGTTTGACATTGAACACTCCAATTCCATACTGTAGAGGAGATTTTATATGATACGAATAAATATGTTAATATTCAAAGCATACTGATTTTTAAATCCATTGCGCACAGGAAGTTATGAAGAATACCTTTCTTCTACATTATTCATAACGCCCTAAAACTCTTAAAATACAGCATAATATTTTTGTTAAAGGGAAAAAATTGAGTTACATAAACTTTCTTTGTTTTTATTTTCTTCACATCTTATTTATAAGGAGAAAAAAACCCATTCTTCCCTACTTGCATCAAAAACATCGAGTTTTTCCAAGTTTTGTGATCATCCTAGTCAAGCATACATTTCCCTATATTTACTTATGGGAGAAAGCAGATTGATTTGAAGAAGGAAGTTTGGTTACATGCCTGCATAGAAATAGAAAATTTATTCTTCTTTTCCCCCATTTCCCTACTTTTTCCAATTCTCTTCGTAGCGTAAAACCACATACATGGAAAAACCCACCTGTGTCTTTTATGGACAAATTCTTTTCGATGAGTTAAACTGAAAAATACAGTTTTTCCTCTTTTTATCTCTTTATCTGTTGGGGTGATTAAAATCAATTTTAAAATGGTTTTAAAATATAAGTTAATATATGTTTTTTTGATGATATTATCTGTGCCAGTCTGTTGAATACTTTTCTTCCAAATCTATAACACAAAATAAATGTAATTACGCCATTGGCATGCTCATTTAAGATGATATATATCTTTCTCTAATGCTGTATAGAAGACAAGAAAAAAGTCTCTTTCTATTGCTTTTCTCTTATACACAACATTGTTTGATGAAGATTAAAAGAAAGAATTACTAAAACTTTTATTAAGAAATGATTATACTGTTTGCGTTGTTTTGAATCAAATAGTTGTTTTACTTTCTGCCTTTTGAATCATTTAAGCTCTTCTTTGATGCCAGTCTTCCAATCTTTGAAAGTCTTTCTCTTTTTCTTTATAACACACAATGTAATTACTCCACTGACATGCTAATCTTTCCTGTCAGTCTATTTCTATTACATTTCTATTATACACAACATTGGTATCTTGATGTACCATTCTTCCTGTCTATATAATACTAAATCTTTTTCCCTATTAGATACAACACTGACATCTTGAAGTACCAATCTTCTTGTCGATATATTACTAAATTTTTCTCTATTATACATAGTAATTAAACACTCTCGTTATGTCGTGCCAGTTTCTGTTTGACTGGCAGTCATTGGCACAAGTGTTATCTTCTAATCGTGCAAATATAAGCTATAGAAATACAAGTTACAATACTTATGCACCTAGATAAATTGCTTAAATTATATTGATATTTAGTTTACTGTAAAAGAAGTATATGTTCTTTATATTAGTACAGTAAAGATTGAGAGTAGGTGAGTAGTCTAGTTAGTTGTTGCGCTGGTCAAAAATCAATTGCACAACTACAAGTGAATCATTTAGTTCATTGTTACAATACGCACTGAATAAAAATACTTAAATACAATCCAAGATTTCTGCTCTGTTCTGAAAAAATAAGTCCGGGTCAAGTTTAAGCCGAAGTGTTGGCTCTTATAGTATGTCTGCAACTTGGATTTTGGTTCGACGCTTTCTTAGCCCACGACGTTCGAAGGGATATTTTCCCTTGCGGCCTATTCTAGTTTGATTATCCTTTCAATTTCATCAATTTTCTATCACTTCAAATTCTGTGTACGAGTAATTAAATTAATTTAAAATTAGTTTAACTACTTGTACAGTACAATTATTTTAATTGCATGTACAATACAATTAATTTAATTACATGTACAGTACAATTTTAGTATAATTTATACAATTTTTTCAGTGAATAAGTTAAACTGAGTTTTTAATAATTTATTGATCACTTTATAATATAAAATGTTTCAAATTATATATATTTTCATATTATGCTCACTTTTGAAAAAATATTGCAAAACTACTCATATTTTATTTGGCATAATACATCTTTGGTATTCTAATATATAAATTTGAAGTAGTTACAATCTCAGTAAAATTACTATAATACATATAGAACACCACAATAACAGCCATGATTTGTATATAATTAGAATCCAGATAGTTAAGATTTTATGATAGTTATACAAATTGAGATAACAACTCAACGCCCTTTTTAACAAATGCATCAGGTTGTAAAAGAAAGTTCTATTAGTTGCTTTTTAGGGATTATTATAAAAACAACTGATTAACACTGATTTAAATTACATCTTTGATAACTCAGATGATGATCTGTGGTAGGATTAGCACAAGAGAGGGTGTCTTAACAAAAATCTATCCAACAACCTTCAGAGGTCTGCATCCAAATAAGATAATTGTGTTTAAGTGGATATTTTTGTGTATATGTATGTAAGTGGATATGTATATAATGTAAGTGGATGTATATAATTAAAAGTGGATATTTTGTATGGTGGGATAACAAGAGATTTCAATGTATGGTGAGATATGAAAGTAACTGTTTCCTATAAATCAACCAATTACCGTTGAATTTTTGCAGTCAGCAGTTAAGACTCTGAACAATAGTTATACACAAATAACAGCCATCATCGGGGACAGATGGCTAGTGCTGTGGGTCTCGCTGCCACAAATTTCATGTTCGAATCTCAGTGTTGCCATGAATGTTTGTAGTGGTTCGTAATCCCCCTTAAATTGTAGATCCCGGTCTAATATGACTGTTGGGAGTAAGCCTGACAATTCTACACGAAAGAAGAAAACATATTCTGTCTCAAAATCTGCCAATAGAGAGACGGTCTTGGCCCACCATGGGGCTGTTGTGCCAATGAAGAACAGCCATCATTGTTGATGAACAGAAAAGGAACGATCTTGCAGAACGGCGAGGCTAAACCCCTCATTGAAAGAATCATTAAGAATTTGACACTGGGACATTCTTTATAATTTTTGTAATGTGGAAAATTATGCTTTTCTCACTCTATTTTTTGATCTTGTTCCAATAAATTATCATCATCGTAGAAAGTTAAAAATAATTTTGATGAAATTTGGCTGACTTTTGAAATGAAGGTGGATTTATTTTAAAGGCAAGAACAAAACAAAAATATTATAAAAACGGTGTTGAAATCTGATGGGCAGATCCATTTAAAAATGGTGACTTGATGACTATGTAGAGGACTAAATAAATATATTAAAAAAACCGTATGCAATTTTCATATTACAACTTGATGCAATGCTTCCATTTTAATGCATAAAGATATTGTATATTATTGTGTATGAGCAAATGAGATACAAAACTAAAGCTCTGTTACAATGTGTTGGGAAATTTCCATACAATGACAATGCCCAAAAGAACTGGATGCGAAGAAAGCATGAAAGGAATCAATCTATTGTAGACAGAGATGAAGTCCTACTGTGGACTTCCTTTCAGTGAAAATGGAGCTTTGATCAGAGAATCCCAATAACGATTCATTTCGATCTTGGAAGGAGTTCGAAACTAGGCAGAATCAAATCTTTTGTCGGAAGAAGTATCACAATCCATGGAACATTCAAAACAAGAATGCAATGGTTCAGTCAGTATTCCTGACAATAGAACACAATCGTCCTGTTAAGGAATAAATTCATATAAATGTCTTTATAAAGCGGGTTCTTGGTTATAAAGTAACTAAATTAAAGGATGTTTTTGTATCAGATGTAACTAAAGTTCTTTCTTTCTTTTTTTTTTTTTTCGAAGCTTATAATTATAAGACATGGCAACAACAATTCAATTTCGAACTATTTATGATAAATCAATGGATTCTCTATAATATTGCTGTTAGATGCAAAAGATATTGGCCATATATCTCTGTGGCTGAAGACCTGTTCAAAAATTGAATAATAGTTTGTATTCATGCAGAAGATTCTATTGAGGTGGATTTCCTTTATGGGGAAAAATGGCCTTCATTGATAAACAGAAAAGGAATGACCATGTCAAGTTCTACACTACAAAGGGACTAAACATCTCCTAGAAGAATTAGGCTAAAAAATTATGTTTCACCCAAATTATTCTCACCTTACAATAACAATCATACCACCTGTTTAGAAGTTTATGGAATCATTTTACAACACGTAAGTTAAATTCACGAGAAAAAGCTGAAATGAAGTTAAATTCTTTTTCAAGTCAAAACAATGAATTTTACAAAAAAATGCAGATTTCGCTGAAAAATAATTACTATGTTGATTAATAAATAAATATCTGTTTGGCTAAAATTTTAGTTTTTGCTTAGTCAGTCAAAACTTTAATTACAACTTTAATTCTAGTACATAAAATATATCGTAAAATAACTAAAATGTTGCCTTTTTTTCATTAATTAACTATTCATTATTAAGAAATCCATTGTTTGGTTGCTTCAGTTACAAATACTTGTAATCTAGAGTTTCCCAAAATAATTAAAAAAAACAGCTTTCATTAAAAGAAATACGTAAAATTCCAACTAACAATTCAGAGTGGCAATGCAAGGTACTCTGTCATTTTTCTTACAATCGTACAGCACATACATAATTTATTTCACCAAATAGCCATCTGTTGTATTCATTTGTTGAACGCCATCTATTGCGATTGGGAAACGTTTTCGATCCTAAGGGATTCGAAGTCGTCTAATCATACTTCAACCTTCTTAAACGTTTGTGCTTGTATATGTATAAAAATTGCTGCCTGCTGTAGAATCATCATGTGTAAATTAATTTGTTCAAATCTATTGTTCTTATAGTCGTAAAGAACATACATACTTATGTCATCAAATAGCCATCTGTTATATTATTTTTTGAACACCATCTTCTGTATCTGGAAAACATTTCCGACCCAAAGGAATTCTGAGTCGTCTTGTAGTACCTTAACCTTCTTAGACGTGTGGACTTAACAATATATGAAATTCGCTGCATGTTGCTGAATCACCACGTATAAATTAATCCGTTATAATGTGTTGATCTTATAATAGTAAAGAACATACAGACTTATATCACCAAGTAGTCATCTGTTGTATTAATTTTTTGCACGTCATCTACTGCGCCTGGAAAATATTTCCTATCCTAATGGATTCTGAATCGTCTAATTATATCTTAATTATCTTAGATGTTTGTGCTTCTATATGTATAAAAATTGCTATTTGGTGCTGAATCTCCATGTATAAACTGATCCTTTTTCAATCTAAATTTCTTATATTCACCCAAAGCCCACTTGCTGATATAGTTTATTTTCACCAAATATCAATGTTTGTCGTGTTCACGGTGCTAATCACTATGAAAAAAACAATCTTTGTCTTATATTCATAAAGCAAAAATCAAATATTTAAGTGATAAATGTATTTTTTTTTTCTGATAACCATACCTGAATTTTTTTTTCATAGAAAAAAGCGTGTGAAGCAATTTCTGCTTCGTGAAAGATCTCACTGCCTTGAAATAAACCCTACATGCCAAGACATTTCCTTTCTTATAAGTAATACACGAACCATTTCGTTATGACCTGGCTTTAAAATCATTTTTATTTATTTCCTGGCCAATTTTTTTCTTTAACGTACCTCTTCAAAACGGACTATAAAACAAATAAACCTTAACTTCAATAATATTTTGGGGCGAAAAATATACCGAAAAGGCCCATAAAAACAGAATCGTTTAATCTTTGATGAATATGCCGTTCTTATATACCTTTTTTTTTTTTCGTTACAGAAACGCTTCTTATATCTGCCCCCAACACAATCGTAATATCACGTACGCTCTCCGAGATATATTGGGAGCATGGTTTTTGGTCTGGCCATAAATTTCCGATAAATATAGCGAGCCAGTTATTTATCGAACACTCGCTGTTTCCGCTGCTGAATTTTATAAAGAGAAAATGGAGCTTCGAATTTTTCATCGTGAAAGAAAATTGTTGCTTGTAGGAAGATAAGGTTTCCAATCTTATGTTACACCTCAAATGCATCTTTCAAATGTAAATTTAAATTTATTTGTACTTCGAAGGCGAGAATTTTTGTTATTTTAAATGGAAAACATATTTTACCAGGTGGTTTCGAATAATAAATGTAAGCAATGTTCGTTTGTGGTAAGTATTGTTCATTTTTTTTGTTTTTAAATTTTGTAGTTGTGGTTAGTTCATATTAAAAGTGGGGGCTTTTTTCTGAAAATTAATCACAATAAAAGACGTTTAATGATTTCCTTAAATGAATGTGATGTAAAGGGGGTGAGTGTAAAATTATCTGAATTCTCTATGTGGAATTTATTTTAATCGAGTTTTAGAAGAGGGAAATATGTAGCATATCACAAAATTATTGGGACACAATGAAAATCTATATTAATATGTGACTGATAGATAGAAATGAAAAAAATTAAATAAAATATATCACACTTTTATAAATAAAATTTGTCATAAATAAAATACTTTTACAATGTATTTATAATTAAAATTAAAGAAATTAACTAATAAGTGTAGTCAAAATGTAATGGGACACTGTACTGCAAATTGTAAATAATCTTAAAAAGCAGATAAATTAATATAATGTTGGGTCCTTCACTTTAACCAATCGCAGTTGAATTGGCATAGATTTTATTGGAACACAATATTAATATTAACTAAATATTTTATTAAATATATAATTAATATTTTTCATTAAAATCAATTCAAAGAAAATAATTTTTAAATTAATTCATTTTTCAATTTTAAATTTTTGTCAAAAGTCTATTTTCCTTCATCAAATAATAAAGGTTTTCAGGGTTGGAACACATTGGACAAATGAATTAAAGGAGCCTAGTTTGAAACTGACAACTGTAGCCAAAGTTTCCTATAAACTTCAGCAGTGTGAACGATAAATCTGTAAACTTTCTTTTAAAAGTGCAATTGCCTTTAAAAATGAATCAAATCATGGATTTGGGTAGTGCAGTGTAGTGATTTACACTTGTTAAAACTGAATCTGCTGCATATCTAATGGAGTACTGATGAATGACCTCAGACCAAACTACTCTGTATTGAAAAGCAACAACAATGAGTGGGCTTGAATAAATACACAAAAAATAATGATGAATTTACAAACAAAAAGTTAATGAGTTACTATAGGCAAAATTTCACAAAAATAAGCTAATTAAATGTTAAATCATAATGTTGTTGTTGTCGTATCCCCTAATACAAATACCTTGATGCTCTCCAACAATATTGGTTCTGTTGATTACAAGGTCGGAGTATAAATCCTCTTCCGAAGGATGGTCCAGACAATGCATAGCAGTTTCAAAAGCTGGGCAATCAAAGACATGATGAGGAGTAAGCTCGACATCAGGGCAGTTGCCACATTTTTGGTATTTTTGAACACCATCAGCGAAATTTTTCATATATTTGGGGCTCTTCATACTTAATTTTGTGAGAGTAACAGCTTTTTTTTTCTGTCGACATTGAGTTCTGTAATTTGGTATTTAGTTTTGATTTCAGAAGAAATGATAGGATTAGATTTTTTGCCAAGGCATTTGTATCTGCAAGGGAAGCAGGAATGACAGTTTCAAATTTCCGGAATTTTTGCCAAAAGAATCTGCAATTTCATTAAATTTCAAATCCACATGATCAGGGCTTCATTGTAGGATACACATTCTATGCAAACAGTGGATTTGTTCTAAAACAGATGTAGTGTTCAGATCTAATATTTTCATACTGATATAATGCTTTCATACTTGAGATCCTATCATTCAGATCATATTAAGAGTCTGTAAGGCTGACGTTGAATCATTGAAGATAGGAATTCCATTCATTTTCAAATAATAATATGGGTGGTTAAAGCAGGGTATTTGGGAAAGCCCTTTTTGACAGGAATTATTACAATTTTTGAATGACCAACATTAGAAATGGTCACATAAATTGCATTTTACTTTCAGTATAACGTTCCAAGTGAAAAATATATTCTACTTTTAAAATAGTTTTGACTGAACAGTAAGAGCACGAAAGCACCACTCCTTTCAGTGTTTCAAAGCAAAAGTGTTTTAGAACGGCGGCTTTTAGAAGTGAAATCTGATAAAGCAAAATCAGTACTATGGAGTATGTTTCAACATCTGTATGCGAAATCTTTGCAGAATGTTAAGTAGGGTGCTGTATTCATTGCTATGCTAGATCGCAATGTTTCAAGCACCTTTTTTATTTTATTTTTTCAATCTGAAGTTTAGACCTTTTTTGTTCCAAGCTCATTTCACTATAATTTTTGTATTTTTTTTTCCACGAATAGTTTTAAAAAATGGTCCTTGAGGGTACCACAGAAAAAATGGCCTAGTTTAATATGAGTATAATCAAAGTAGATGATTATTTTTTTATTCTTCCTTTCATATTAAATATAGTTTAAAAGCATAGTTTACATTTTATTTTATCCATTGGCTATATTATCATTTAAAAGGCTAAAAACATCTATGTAAAATACATGTGATTCCTATCGTAAAATTAGAAAAAAATGAATTTAAACTAAAATGAATAACGAACTCAATTTTTTAATATCAATATTTGATATATCAATATTTGATAATATTATAAAAAAGTAAATATATATAAAAAATAAAAAGAATTGATATATATATATATATATATATATATATATATATCAATATCATATATTTTTTAATTAATTTTGTAAAAAACTCTTTTGTTTCAATATTAACTATACGTTTACATGAACACATTAAAAATTCTTCTGTCAGCATGATTATTTTTATAATGTAAAAGAAAGCGACATTTAAGTAAGCAAAAAAATTTATTTTATCTATGTAATTTAACATTTTCAGGTTCTGATTGATGCAGGAGAGAAATATTATATCAATTCGAACTTAGATTACATCAAAATTGAACCATGGTTTGTTTCTCTAATAAATTAGAAATTTGATCATGTTTACAAATTATTTAAAAACATTCCTGCAAAAAACGTTAAATATTAAACTTCCTAGGTCCTAAACTTCCTAATATTTTCTAACTAGGGCTGGAGGATTCTTGTTGATTCGTGAGTTTGCTTTATGTATCTATCGTTATCTAAAACAGGAAAAAAATCTATACAATGTTACAAATCTATGTTTATCTATGCAAAAAAATCGTTGCTTATCTATGCAATGTTACAAATGAAATAATATTCAGATTCGGATTGATGCAAGAGAGAAATATTATGTCAATTCGAACATTATATTTCATTAAAAAATAATCTAATGCAAATATTAGTCGTTTATCTCGATTGAAATTGCTATGGAAATTTTGCTTACATTTAGGCGTGAGAACCTATTTTTAGTAATAAGTCAATGAAAATTATGGTGATAATTTATTTATGATAAGATTATTTGATGGTGGTAAAGGTAAGATAATGACATATCCCTAAACCACTTGTTGATCCATGGGTTATGTTTTTATATCTGTCGTTATCTAAAGCAAAAAAAAAAAAATGTATCTTATCTATGCAATGTAACAGATTCTGATTGATACAAAAAAGAATTATTTTATCAATTCGAACTTAGACTTAGATTATATCAAAACTGAGTCGTTGTTCTATAATAAATAGATATCTGATCATGTTTACAAATTATATAAAAACATTCATGCAAAAAAGTTAACCATTAAACTTCCTAAAATTATCTATATTATCTATATTTTTTTCTAATGCAATTGGCAATAGACCGTGATCTTTTATGCCATAAGGGCTGCACAGACGTTACTCACGTTGCACTACCCAGGGGTCGCGTGTGACTTGAAGATAAGTCACGGACGCGGAGTAACAATGCCCCCGCAACGCTCTACGATCGACCTACGGCAAAGGGGATTCGAACCATTACAAACACCTATAACACTGCCGGGAATCGAGCCCGATACCTGTGGTACCGAGCGCCAGAGCGCTAGCCACTCGGCCATCAGGCCCCTTATCTATCTTATATAATTACCTATATAAAATATAATTATATATAGATAACTATATATATATAATATAATTATCAATATATCTACATCTATCATATATAACACAAGTTTTTAACTAGGGTTCTAGAATTCTATCTTATCCGAGGGTCTGATTTAGGAATCTGTCGTAATCTAAAGCGACAAAAAAAAGGCGTCTTACCTATTCAATTTAACAATGTTCAGATTCTGGTTAATGCAAGAAAGAATATATATTTCAATTCGAGATTATATAAAAACTGAGCCTTTTTCTCTAACAAATTAGAGATCTGATCATATTTCCAAAATATTTAAAAATATTCCTGCAAAAAAAGTTAAATAGTAAATTTCTTAAAACTATCTGTCTATCTTACTTATCATAGAGAATAGGCTTTTAAACAAGGGTTCGAGGATCCTTTTTAATCCGTGAGTTTGATTTAAGAATCTGTCGTTATCTTATCTTTATCATCATTAAATCATCTTATCATGATTAAATCACATTCATAATTTTCATTGACTTCTTACTGAAAATAGGTTCACTCGTATAAATGTAAGGAAAAAATTCCATAACAATTCCATTCGAAATAAATAACCGATCTATCTAGTTTCTAAACCGCACTATCTAGTTTTTAATGAGGGGCCTGCTGGCCGAGTGACTAGCTCGGGGCAACAGGTTTCGGGTTCGAGTCTCGGCAGTGCCATAGATGTTTGTAGTGGTTCGGAATCCACTTTAAACCGTAGGTCCCAATCGAATGTGACTGTTAGGCGTAGGACTGACAACCCTATCTCGCAAAAATAAATCATCCTGTCTCAAAATCTGCCAGTAGGCAGACGGCCTTGACACACCATGGGGTTTTTGCGCCACTTATGATGAGGAGTTTTATTGTTGTTGTTGTTATCGTATCCCTCATCGTAGGAGGGAAGATGGGTGCAGCTTCTGTTCTGATGGAGCACTCGTAGGTAGAAGTCTGAGTTCTGGTCCGTGCCGCTCCTACAGTCATAGGAGACCGGGACCTACAGCTTAAAGTGGATTCCGAACCACTACAAACAACCATGGCATCACCGGGACTCGAACCCGAAACCTGTGGCACCGAGCGCCAGAGCGCTAGACACTCGGCCATTCAGGCCCCGATGAGTTTTATTAAAATATAAATTATCTTCTGCTTTACAATGTAAACTATTATTATTTAACATTTATGCAAAATTATTACTTTGATTAAAATTCTTATAATTTTCTATGTATTTATTTATTTTATAGAACACAGGTTATTAATCAGGGTTTGAAGGACCCCTTGGTGATCCGGAGATTAAGTTCAGGGGGTACCCCGTTGTTATTTTATCATCATTAAATCATCTTTATCTTGATGAAATCATTGTCTGCATTTCACTTCTAGATAAAAATAGAATTTCTCACATATTTCTAAACAAATAATTCAATAACATAATTTCATTCGAAATAAATAAGATCAATATTTGTAATTGCAGGTTTTTAATGTACTATAAATTATCTTTTGCATTTTATGGTATATTATTACTATTTAATACATCAACGAAAAATATTTTTGACCAAAATCGCACTTTTATAGCATACTTTTCATACTTTTGTTAATTTTTTAATATTCCTGAATTACTTTGATTTTATTTTGTGCATTTAGAAACATTTTTTTGTTAAAAGGGTACATACACGCCATCTTTTTTTTGTAATTCATTTTCTAGCAAAATAACGTTCGAGCATTCATTTTACCGACACAGGCATCTTCGAAGAGAAAAAGGTTGAAATTCTATAGCATACAATATTTTTCATTATTTGACAATAAATTGTGTATGTACTTATACTTTATGCAATCTGCTGAAAAATCCATTGTAACTTAATTGTTGATATTTTGATTGACATTTTATTTATAAAAAGTTTTGCATTGTACGAAAGTTCTGTGCAAGTATTTCCAATAAAACTTCAAGGGTATTTATTTGTTCTCGGTAAGTTGTTTTATTTGTGATGGATGTAGAGCAATTCAATTCTCTCATTCATCCATGATCCATCAGCTCAGATCTCATTACTCACAGATAGTAATGAACTCTTGATTCATTACCTAATCCTCTGTAATGAACTTCTTACTTACGTACGGCATTCCTCTCAACAACTAATTCTATCCTCAAGACATGTATGCTATCTAAATCTTGTAGCAAAGCATCCACATTCTATTCCGAAAGATTTGCTTCCAACAATTACAAGAACAATGACATTGTATTTAAAGTAATTGCCGATTAAAACATATTTACCACTACATAAAAATATAATTGTGCATTTATTCGGAAAAAACAGGCCTAGAGTATGTTTTATGATTACTTTTTAATTAAAAATGGTAGTATGATAGATATTAGCAAACTTCAATTGTAAAAATGATAACATCACATAGGAATCGCAGCCTGAGGCCAGTTGGCTGGCGCTCTGGCTTTTTGGTACCACAAGGCTTCAGATTCGAAACCTGGAGATGGTATGGATGTTTGTGTGTGGTACGGAATCCCCGTTAAACAGTAGTTCCCGGTCTAATTAGCCTAAAGTGTACAAACAATGACTGTAGATCTACAAATCAAACTAAACCACATAGGAAACATGCAAATGATTAGTTCTGCGCATGCGTGGGATAAACAGCAGATATTGAATGGCCCTACTCTTGTTTTGTTTAAAAAGAGGGCTGCGGTTGGTTGGTTGCAGTTTTAAGACATAAGGTTCAACTTTGACCACAACGAAGAAGAAGAAAAAGGATGTAGGAAAAGATCACTGGGTCACCCATCGACATCTAAAGAAGATGCCCCTTCCCTGAGGGGCCGCGGTTGGTTGGTTGCAGGGCTGCAGAGAAGAAAGTTGAATGTAATATGTCGTTTTTAAATAGCGCTAAATGTCTGATCATGCCTAAGAACGGCATATGTCGTTAACGTCAGCTAACGTTAGACGTCAGTATGCCTCATAAACGGCAAAAGAAGGCATATCAGCAACTATGCAGAATACCATTCCGTCGAGAGTCTCAATAAGCCGGATATCATGCTTCTGATTGGTTGGCATTAATTGACGTGAGAATGTATTATCCAGTGGAAAACAACCTCTAGGGCATGAATGGGAGAGAAACATCGGTTAACTTAAAAGGAAAGTCACTACTCGAAAAATTACAGTGCGCAAGGGCCGTAGAGTTACAACAGTATTCCAGTATAGAAACAGATGATCAGATCTGTGCATGTTTGGACTAAACACAAGGTATTGAACTTCATCAAGGTTTCCAATAAAACTTCAAGGGTATTTATTTGTTCTCGGTAAGTTGTTTTATTTGTGATGGATGTAGAGCAATTCAATTCTCTCATTCATCCATGATCCATCAGCTCAGATCTCATTACTCACAGATAGTAATGAACTCTTGATTCATTACCTAATCCTCTGTAATGAACTTCTTACGTACGGCATTCCTCTCAACAACTAATTCTATCCTCAAGACATGTATGCTATCTAAATCTTGTAGCAAAGCATCCACATTCTATTCCGAAAGATTTGCTTCCAACAATTACAAGAACAATGACATTGTATTTAAAGTAATTGCCGATTAAAACATATTTACCACTACATAAAAATATAATTGTGCATTTATTCGGAAAAAAACAGGCCTAGAGTATGTTTTATGATTACTTTTTAATTAAAAATGGTAGTATGATAGATATTAGCAAACTTCAATTGTAAAAATGATAACATCACATAGGAATCGCAGCCTGAGGGCCAGTTGGCTGGCGCTCTGGCTTTTGGTACCACAAGGCTTCAGATTCGAAACCTGGAGATGGTATGGATGTTTGTGTGTGGTACGGAATCCCCGTTAAACAGTAGTTCCCGGTCTAATTAGCCTAAAGTGTACAAACAATGACTGTAGATCTACAAATCAAACTAAACCACATAGGAAACATGCAAATGATTAGTTCTGCGCATGCGTGGGATAAACAGCAGATATTGAATGGCCCTACTCTTGTTTTGTTTAAAAGAGGGCTGCGGTTGGTTGGTTGCAGTTTTAAGACATAAGGTTCAACTTTGACCACAACGAAAAGAAGAAAAAAGGATGTAGGAAAAAAAAAAAAAGATCACTGGGTCACCCATCGACATCTAAAGAAGATGCCCCTTCCCTGAGGGGAGGGCTGCAGAGGAAAGTTGAATGTAATATGTCGTTTTTAAATAGCGCTAAATGTCTGATCATGCCTAAGAACGGCATATGTCGTTAACGTCAGCTAACGTTAGAACGTCAGTATGCCTCATAAACGGCAAAAGAAGGCATATCAGCAACTATGCAGAATACCATTCCGTCGAGAGTCTCAATAAGCCGGATATCATGCTTCTGATTGGTTGGCATTAATTGACGTGAGAATGTATTATCCAGTGGAAAACAACCTCTAGGGCATGAATGGGAGAGAAACATCGGCTAACTTAAAAGGAAAGTCACTACTCGAAAAATTACAGTGCGCAAGGGCCGTAGAGTTACAACAGTATTCCAGTATAGAAACAGATGATCAGAATCTCTGTGCATGTTTGGACTAAACACAAGGTATTGAACTTCATTGCTATTGTTTATAATAGAGGTTTGCGTAAGAAAGATGAATGCAGTGTGTCGTCTCAAGTGAACCAGGCGAGTTGCAAACATTGAATGAATCGCAAAACTGTTCTGTCTTCTAGAATGCATTATCCTTCGAATATAATGGACTTATCAGGTAATGGTAGTCGAGCACAAATTAGACGTTGAAGGGACGAATTCTGTCTTCTAGAATGCATTATCCTGACCCATATTAGACTAACCGCAAGCATGATTATCTGGGGTATTATTGGATATCACAAGCAATCACTGTGCTTGGAGCTGAGATGAGGCAATTTAAACAATTACCCCTTTAACGTTAAATTAGACGTTATAGAAGTGAATTATAGAATACTTAAGTCAGTGTCTTAGTAGAAGGAGTGTAATAATCTGAGGTTATTTCTGGATACCGCAGATGTTCATGGCTACTCAGAATTGACTCTAACAACGATCGCTACATAAGGGAATTTTTACAACAAATGTCCCCGATGGGGAAATTAAATTGTGGTATAAAAATATGAGTGTGGTAAAATAGTGTATAATTTTGAATCTCTTCCTTCTAGTGGTAGATAACTTATTTCAAAAGAAGCCCAAATTTGAAAACGACGATATATTTATCCGTCTCATTTGATTGTAGTACAAAAAATGAGTGTAATAGCATGGTGCACAATGTTGAATTTGCTACCTATCTTCCTGCTAGTGGTAAATAACTTATGTCAAAGAGGCCATCATTTGAAAACACGATACATTTATTCTTTCATTTGATCAATCAGTAAGAAAAAAAGGTATTATTATGTTTAAACAAATGTACAAATTGTGGTATAAAAATATATGTGTGGTAAAATGGTGCATATTGAATCTGCTACCTATCTTCCTACCTATCTAGGCATTATTATGTTTAAATAAATGTACTAATTGTGATATAAAAATATGAGTGTAGTAAAATGATGCATAAAGTTGTATCTGCTATCTATCTTCCTACCTATCTAGGCATTATTATGTTTAAATAAATGTACTAAATTGTGGTATAAAAATATGAGTGTATAAAATGGAGCTTAATGCTGAATCTGCTACCTACTATCTTCCTTCTAGTGGTAAATAACTTGTCAAAAATACCATCATTTGAAAACGACAATACATTTATCCATTTTATT
Organism: Caerostris extrusa; assembly: GCA_021605095.1. Classification (NCBI taxonomy): domain Eukaryota; kingdom Metazoa; phylum Arthropoda; class Arachnida; order Araneae; family Araneidae; genus Caerostris; species Caerostris extrusa. The sequence continues at coordinate 17,312 of BPLR01005111.1, read as the reverse complement.
TGATCACTCAGTAAGAAAAAAAAGAAAATTTTTATGTTTAAATAAATATAGATCGAACAAAAATATATTACATATTTCATATTCATAGCATATGTGAAAAAATAAATTAATTTCTTAAAAAATATATTTCAGTAATCATTAGTTAAAAAATATAACATAATTTTTCGAAATCAAAAGCAAAATTATCTCACAAGGAATTCAACTGAAATTATATATTATTGAATATCAAAAATCGATTTGTTTTCTAGATTTTACTTACTGAAAATTACATAAATAACAAAAAAAAATCATTTAAAATAAATCCATTATATTCGTATTAAAAAAAGAAATGCTCGTTTCTACTTACGGCCATAAAATTGTTTTATTATTCCTAAACATATTATTTTATGTTTAAACTATTTTATTTCATTGGATTAAGAGAGCATTAAAATTGGAAGGGAAATAAATTTTTGCACATTTGAAATTATGTTAAATTCAATTTTCGCTACTAATATTTCTCCCCTGAAGTAAAATTCTAAATTCGCGTACAATACATTTGCATTTGGAATAGCGACAGGATTGTGATTTATTCAATTTATTTTATTGAAAAGAAAAATAAAGAATCGTTCAATTCGATCAGACTGTTTCGCAAAATTTTCGACTCGTTCTTTTTATTGAAAAACTAATACATTTCAACCTAAACCGTTTAATAAAACAAATTAATCTTGGGAAATAAATAACACTCAGTTTTTTTTTTTCTTGAACAATTGTGTATTTTTAAAGAGAATAATTTATTTTCTTTCCAGTATAAGACATTTATTTAATTTTGAAAAGTACTCTTTTTAATTCATTGTTATTATTGTTACGTTTTATCAGAGTTACGTGTCAATTATCAGTGTTAAGTATTATTAGAGTCAAGTATCAGTTATAATTGTAACATAAGTTACGTATCAGTTATAAGCGTAACGCATGTTATCACTTATAAGTATAACGCATAAGTTACGTATCATTTATTATTTTACCCATTATTAGAGTTACGTATCAATTATCAGTGTTACCTATTATTACAGTTACGCATCAATTATCTTTCTTACCTATTATTACAGTTACGTATCAATTATCAGTGTTCCGTATTATAAGACACTAACGGCTGTTTTGTAGTAGATTTAATATTGTACAGGCTGTTTATTGCACTACAATAATAATAGTATTACATTTGTGTCAAATGAATTTAAAAAGTATTCTTACAGCAAACAGGTTGCTAAAATGCATCATCATTTTACAAGAACGTAATTTAATGAACGAGAATTGAACCAAAATACTGACCTCTGTAAAAACATTGCCCAACCTTGGTTGATGAGCGGTACTTATCATTGTGGTAACGGTTGCAATAAGCATGTAAAAGAGTTTAAGTACGAATCTACTGAATTCTTAATTTGCATTCAGAAGCTAGAAAACTTGCTGGTGATTGTGAAAACATGTGTAAAGCTTCTCTCATCGACAGTCAAGGTTACCTGGTGGGAGTTTTCTGGATTTTTACCAAACGATACGCAAGTGTAGGACAGTTACCTGTAAAAGTCTTTCTGGCCACCTTATTCCCCCATCATTGAGATGTTCATAGCATAATTTTTTTTATTCATCGATGTTCAATAAGAGAGATGAAATTTTTGTGATGCCCGATTCATGGCCAATGGTGCACAGTTTCCTTAAGCAGCGATACAGGTTGGATTCCGCTCGTGGCGGGCGTTGCAGTTACTGATTTAAGAAAAACGAAGGCTTAATGGTGATTAATTCAGCTTGCGTAAGTATCGTAACATTCCACTTAATTGAATTCCAGAGCGAAGGTATTCAGATTACATAATTTGTTGAAGAAGAATATGTGATAGTTATTGTAAAAGATATGCCTAAATAATTAAGTGAAGGATTTCATAAAAAATTATCTATGAACATTCACAGCATAGGGATTCTTTAAATTAAACAACAATTTGTATTTTACAGGGAACACTTAGTGAGAAGTCAGTCATAGATACGAATTCTGTAATGGCGTGTCGAAATTTTAGAAAAAAAACGATATGATGATGATTATAATGGCGTGGGCCTTACGTTTATATTCTAGTTGCTTCAACGGGTTATTCTTTTAGATACGTAAATTTGGACCGTTACCTCTAAAAAGCATTCTTGAAAGTAATTCCTCTTATAATTGTTCATTATATAAACGTAACTAGAACGCCAGAAGAACCGATGTATAACAAACATATAATATCTCTGGTAGAAACCAATTGACTAACTACTAATGGAGATTTTTTTCGGACATAGTTGATTTACTCGTATTTTATTTCTTGTTATTTTTTAAACATTACATTTTTAATGAAGAGCTTGTTATTATTTTAATTAAACTATTATTTTACATAATTTATATTGTTAACAAATATTTATATTTTATTGTATGTTTAGACTATCAACATTTGTAAACATATAAGAAAGATTCAAACATAAAATAACATAAACCCTTTTAATTACAATTTTAAACAATACTAATTAACTAAAACTTAAATTTCGAAAGGAAATTAATTTTTTATCACTCCTTCATTCATTAATTTTGATGTCATTCATTAAGTAATCATTAATTATGATGTCATAAATTTAAAACTTCCTTCGCAACACTTTTAACCGTTTCATTTTAAGAAATTAAAGGCAATGAAGTTTTTATTTCACCAAAAATTAACATGAAATATTAAGTATTTTTCTTCTTTAAAGATATATTAAACTTTGCTGCTTGGATAAATCCTTTAAAATTTTAAATCTCCAACTACGCATTTTCAAAGGTTTCCCCATCATACTCGTCAAACTATACCATAACGCCTGATCAATACCGGCAATGAAATGTAAACTATTTTTACCAAATAGGAAATAATATTTTCTGCTGTAAACTCTCTTTTAAACTATATTTTATTGTTATTTTATATTTATGGATTTATATTTTATTATTATTTTATAATAAAAACAATTATATTAATATAATATAATCAATTAAAATATAATATAATAAATTAATATAGCTAAATTCTTATTATATAAAACTCTTATTAGATCTACACTCAAGAGCCAAAACATTATGACCACCCCTACATTTTGCAATGAACTCACCTGGATGACGTGGAAGGCACGTGATCAGGTGGAAGTGGTATTTAATTGGTATTAAGTGGTGGTATTAATCCATGCCAAGGCGGTTGAAGCTCTGTTGCGCGCCAAAGGTGGGCTAACTCGCTATTGATAGGTGGTCATAATGTTTTGGCTCTTGAGTGTATTTTGATCTATGGCCCTGAAACTTGGGATTTGGCAAGATCTGATGAGGCCCATTTGGGTATATTTGAGCGGAAGAGTTTAAGGGATATTCTTGGGGGTGGTGAGAAAAGTGATTGAACAACGCAGAAATATAAAATGCTATAATGACCCATATATCGCAAAATTTATTAAGATCAATAGATTAAACTGGGATGCTCACATATTTAGAATGAATAATTTAAACCTTGTAAAAAGGTTCATGTTGGCAAAGCCACAGGGTCAAAAGGTAGAGGACGACCCAGGTTGCGATGGATAGACGCAGTTGAAAAATATTTTGCTGTAGTAAAGGTTAAGAGCTGGAGGACCATTGCCACCCAGATGAATGCATGGAAATCTCTTCAAAGGAAAGCCTTGGCCCACTATGGGTTGCTATTGTTGATGATGAAGATTAAATTAATATATATATATATATAATAAAACAATTATATTATTAAATTATATATTTTTTAATGGGCGCATAAAAATATTCATAAATATATTATCTTGAATGCTTCGAGTGATGGGCCTGGAGCCATTAAAAATAAGATACGTAGCAGATTCAGCATTACCCAGGAATATAAAAATGAGATATATTGATTTAATGAATTTAAAGTATTCATATATAAATGATGAAAATTCTTTGAAGTATTTGCTGTACTAAAGTTAAAGCACCCATCTTAAAGGCCATCCATTCAAATTCCATCCATGTTGGTATTCTCCAGCCATTACAGATTTCTCTACTAGTTCTGATAAAATACTACTCAATTTTCTTCTGTGTTTAATTTAGATAAACGCCAGAAATGTTCCATCGGTTTTACATTTTCTCTCTTCAATATCTTCCCAGCGATGTTACGTAGGCTGATTTGCAAACATTTATTGATTTTCCATTATTACTGGCATCTCGAGACGCGGTTACAGTTTTAACTGTAATTTCCAGCCTCTGAAAAATAACTGTTTTTTTTTTTTCTCTCGTTCTAAATGTTTGTAAAACCCTGAAAGATAAGAAAGTGGTACACTTTTTATGAGTTTCCACATTAAATATTCACAGTTTAAAAACTGGAACGCGTAAAATTATTTTTAAAAATATGTAGTTTTTACATCGTTTTTATGTATCTTTGAGAAGGAGATTTTGTACTTAAAAGTAATTCAGAAATTCTACACATGAGAGGGAAAAAATGAAAGGAAATAGTTATTCAATAATTAGTTAAGTGTTAAATTAATCTTTTTTACAGTTTTTTTCTGAACATTTTTTTTTTTATACTAAAATCAAAAATATTCTTAAAACTAAAATCAATAAGTTATTATGTGGTTTAATTTTATTTTTTATATAAGGAACCCACAGGTTTCGGGTTCGAGTCCCAGTGGTGCCATGGATGTTTGTAGTGGTTCGGAATTCACTTTAAGCCGTTGGTCCCAGTCTCATATGACTGTAGAGCGTTGGGCGTCGGACTAACAACCCTACGCCGTAAAAAATAAAACATCACCTGTCTTGAAATCTGCCAGAAGGCAGATGGCCTCGGCCCAAAATTATATTCTCTAGATTGGTATACTCTTTATTACTTCTCATTAAGGTATTCATTGGAGTTGGATTATGCTATTCTTCACAATAATTTAAATAATTTGGTAAAATTTTAATTATTCTTATTTTTTTAATTGAAAAATAAACGTATGGAAAATTTTTTTAATCTACTTTTGTAATTAAAGTAATTTTTTAATGTGTCTTATTGTCTTGCGCAGAAATAAATGCATGAACACAAACTCAAATGACCGCCTCCATTTTTTTACATTTTGTAAAGTTAAGTTAAAATATAAACAATTAATAAATTATCAATCTACAAATTGTAATATTTTAAGTTCATTGTTATAATATCACAATTATATCCTCTAGATTATACTCTTTATTTTTTTCGTTGCGATATTCATTGGAATTCTATTATCCTATTCTTCAAAATGATAAAAAAATTTATTACAATTAACTATTCTTATTTTTTAATTGAAAAATAAACACACACAGAAATATTTTAATCTATTTTTTTAATTAAAGTAATTTTTATGTATCTTAATGTTTGTGCAGAAATAAATACAAGATTACAAATCCAATGCTCCACCTTTTGCTTACATTAAGTTAATTTTAAATATGATCAATAAAAAAAATCTACAAATGAACTTAAAATATCATAATTAGTAAAAAACTCTACAAATTGTGATATTTTAAGTTCATTGTCATAATATCATAATTATATCCTCTAGATTGGTATACTCTTTGATTTTTCTCTTTGATATTCATTGGAATCGTATTATCTTATTCTTCAAAGATAGAGATAAAAAAATTGGTAAAATTTTAATTATTCTCATATTTTTAATTGAAAAATAAGCGTATAGAAAATATTTTAATCTACTTTTTAATTAAAGTAATTCTTAATATCTTGAGCAGAAATAAATGCATGATTACAAACGCAATGGCTTCTCCATTTGTAAAGTTTCCTTTCAGATAAATTAATATTTTAAAAATTAAATATGTTTACAAACATTGCACAAGCTGAGCTACACATAAAAACTGTGAAGAGATCGAATGCAGCTGTAGATCCATCAAACTTGATCTCCTACATGACACAGTTCTTCTACGGAGATCTGGTAACTTAATAAACACATTTCTCACTGTGCTATACGATTCTCTGAAACACTTTTCTTACTCAATGCCATGAGACGTATCATGTTTCACATGATTTAAAACTCATGATGCATCAAGTAAACATTCATCTCCTGCCAAAAGAGCACGTGTCTATCCATTTCTTTTTCTTAGAGCTTTCCAAAACATTACCTAGAACAGGATAATAAAACAGGAATAAAACATTCCTGGCTCTTCTGCTATATATCTTCCTGGAACCTGCAATATCATCGAAGATCGCTTTCTGCCTGGAAACATTATGATATGCCTCGGAAAATATTCTTGCCCTAACTTCAGATATATTTGTCTTCCGTGCTGTACTCGAGTTTCCGGAATATTGATCTTCTGACACTTGAGGCTGTGTGTTCAGGATCTTCAATAAATTCTGGCATTGAATTAGCAATTAATTCATAAAATGGGAAGTCGAGGTTTAAATGTAAGAGCCCATGTCAAATATTTGTACTCCTAGTCAAATATTAAATCGTCATTTTGTTAAAAATGAATTATGGATTATTTTTGTGAGTGATTTCAGTTAAAAGAAGAATAATAAAAACTGTTTGTCAATTTTAATATTTTTATAAAGTTTTAATAAAATCACTGCTAAAATTTATTAAACTCAAAATGTTAATTGTAATTCATTTAACGAAGAATAATTTTATTTTCAAATAAAGTTTTGTTTCAGAACGATTTCTGTTTTACTGAAATTGAAAATGTATTTTATTAGAATTAATGTAATTAATTATATTTAATAAGCAATTTTTATCTCGTTTTACTAATATATTTTATTAAACAAATTAAAGCATAAATTTAGCCATTTGTATTGTACTTTAAAATCCAATCTATAATTCTCTTACTCATCACCAAAGAGGCCTAATGGCCAATTGGCTAGCTTTCTTTGGTCTGTACACAGGCTTCGTGTTCGGTGCCATGGATGTTTGTAAGTAGTTCAGAATTCAAGTTAAACTGTAGATCCCGGTCTAACTAGCCTCAAGTGAGCACAAAATGACCATAGAGCAACAAATCAAACCAGACTCATCGCCACAATTTTTGAGATCACCCTACGATACAAGCTTTTATTATCATTAAAATAGCTTCACTTTTTATTCATTTTGAAAAAGTAAAGATAAAGATCATAAGCAATAAATAATACGCATCCCCTCCAATCGTTTGGATATTGAAGGACACGGAATCAAATGTCTATAAAAATATGAAATCACAATAGAATGATTGTTCACAGGCGTAATTAGTATAGACAAAGTTAATTCGTAATCTATTACAACTCGCTCTTGATATGGATTAATGCATAGCACAGCATGCTGTTTTGAAATCTGAGATTATACTGGGATAATCTATTAAGGGATTGAAAGTGTTGTTGACTATGAATTTTATACTAATAAATAAAAAAAAAATCAAAATGTTTTTGTTATTATTACTATGTTGTCTATTAATAATGTCTATCGTTTATATTCACTAAAATGTAAAATAACATCTTTATATTTTGTTAAATGTTTAATTTGATTTCATAAGTAAAAAATTTTTATGTTAGTGAAGAATAACGCAAGCAATAAATATAATTTTTGGGCCTTTTTTTATTGTTAAAAATAAAGAAAAATATTGCAATAAAAGGTTTTTGCCTCTTATCACACTTGATAGATAGCAACATCTAGACGAAGTCCAAGAACACGTGTGGTCTCAAAACAGGAGGGAAAAGGGACAGCTTCTGTGATGGAGCACTCGTAGGTATAAGTCTGACTTATCTCCGTGTCGCTCTTACAGTCACATGAGACCGGACCTAAGGCTTAAAAGGGATTCCGAATACATTAAGAAATAAAATATATATACTAAAACTAGAAAAAATTACCATTAGTAGATATAAAAGCTCTGCAGAAACCAATTTGCTATGTTTATTATACATCGATTGATCTCGCATACTATTACGTAAATTATAATGAACAATTATAAGAGAAATTACCTTGCAAAAAGATTTTTAGAGGTAACAGCCTAAATTTGCGTAGGTAAAAGATACGCAAATTTACGCTGTTACCCGAAGGCTGATACAGTTTTGTTAGGTTATACCGGTGCTCCATCACAACAGAAACTGGCACCGCCAGGACTCAAACCCGAAAAATTGTTGCACCGAGCGCCAAAAAGCACTGGTACATCGGCCACCAGGCCGCCAAAGAATGCTTCTGATAAATTAAAACTAAATAAATTTCAAAAGGTAATTAATAAAAAGTCAGTACTTAAATCAAACATGTTTTTTTGAGTTTTTGACAAAATACTGATTCTATCTTTCAACATAAAATTATTTTTATTAAATATTTTTAAAAATAAAAAAAAATATATTTTGATGAAGCATTTAAAAAAAATGAAAGATTGAAAGGAGATTTACAATACAATCTGTCATATAAAGAATATACCAACACTATTTATTATGTCTAGATTTTGATTTTTGGATATATCCTGATATCGACCGAAGCGGCAAGTTCTGCTTTCAATCTTTTCAAAAGGGAAAATTTCAAATCTTCCTACAGTCATGTACCATAACTAAATGCTGACGATATTTGAGATATTTTTTTAAAAATTTGTTTCTATGTTATCTACGAAAAATAAATGGCAGGATAGATTTTCTTTTTAGAATTCAGATGTAAAAAGGATGGAAAATAAAAAAAAGTAGGATTTGGTTCCAATATAATCTGACACGAATAGATAACCACTGTGAATAAAAGAATTTCATCCATCGTATTCAAATAAAGATGTTATTTTTATAAATAAAGTCTTTTATCACAGCATTCACCGCCGTCAGCAGTTCAATTTATTCATTTTTTTCCGTGAGGTTATCTATAATCAACTGACAGAAAAGCTTTACACAAACATCGTAAATTATTGATTAAAGTAAAGATATGTTATGGCGTTGAAAAATTTAAGACAGCTAAACATAAATAAATGCGCACAAACTATCTGATGTTTTTTTTCAAACTACAAATTTAAAAAAAAAAAAAGATAAAAATTTAAATCCTTTCACGAATTTCAATTTATCATGCGAACACATTACTTTATACATAAGAGTATACCAATGTTCAATAACCCAAGAAATTTATAAAGCATTGATCAGAATATTACAAGAACAGGAGTTCAGTACTTAAGGGTTCTGCTTGCTTATATGGCGATTTTTTCCCCTTTTGTGTTACGGCCAAGTCACCTTCTAAGCAAACAAAATGGCAGCTGCAGTTGCAAAAACTACGATTTTGGTGATTCCATTTGGCGCGGAAAAGAGTACTGGCCAAATCGGAACCCTAAAGTGCAGAATTGCCACAAGAACTATCAAATTCAGTAGCAACAGGAATATAACAAATTTAATAACGTTAGAACTTTATGAAGGAGCAATTGTTCAAATACTACAAAAAACGCTACCAAATTCAGATAGAGAAGTGTGCTAAGTGATGGTTAAATTAGTTTTTATACACATAAATGTTCAATAACACCAAAAAATTATGATCAAAATTCTACAAGAACGAAAAGATCTGCATTTTAGGTTCCGCTTGTTTATTTGGCGTTTTTTCCTTGCGGTTTTCTTCAGTCTAAAGTAAAGTCTAAGCATCTTAAATTGAAACATAGAACCTGTTATATTAGATATTCCAAACTGCGCACGCATCATGACTACCAGAATATAATTAATCATTCTGCAAACTCATAACTATTCACTCATAAATAAAACAGGCAATGTCTGTCCTATATTCGCAAGAATATTATTTTTTAAAAATCAAAGTTAATTCTTTCTCAAAATTTCACAGTTAATTTTTTTGAATATGGGATGCACATATTTTTAATACATTGGTTTTCACTACTTTGGCCATTATAAAATAAAAATATTTTGTAAAAGTGTGATAAACCTCACGGGCCGGAAAATATTCAAGGTGGGCCGCGGGTTGGCCACCCCTGCTGTAAAATGACATTGTTATTATTAAAAAATTTTAAATAAAAATATTATTTTTTGACGAATCATTTAGAAAAGAAATGAAAGTCAGATTGAAAGGAGATTTACAATACAATCTGCCATATAAAGAATATACCAACACTATTTACTACGTCTAGATTTGGGTTTTGGATCTATTCTGATATCGACCGAAAGCGGCAAGTTCTGCTTTTCAATCTACTTTGATGCGTTTTAAAAGGGAAAAATTTCAAATCTTCCCAGACATGTACCATAACTAAACGTTGACGATATTTGAGATATTTTTCAAAAAAAAAAATTTGTTTCTATGTTATCTACGAAAAATAAATGGTAGGATAGATTTTCTTTTTAGAATTCAGATGTAAAAGGATTGGAAATGAAAGAAAAAAAAAGTAGGATTGGGTTTCCAATATAATCTGACACGAATAGATAACCACTGTGAATAGAAGATTTTCATCCATCGTATTCAAATAAAGATGTTATTTTTATAAATAATGTCTTTTATCACAGCAATTCAACGCCGTCAGCAGTTCTTTTATTCATTTTTTTCCCGTGAAGTTATCTATAATCAACTGACAGAAAAGCTTTACACAAACATTAAAAATTATTGATTAAAGTAAAGATATGTTATGGCATTGAAAAATTTAAGACAGCTAAACATAAATAAATGCGCACAATCTATCTGATGTACTTTTTCAAACTACAAATTAAAAAAAAAAATAAAAAATTTAAATCCTTTCACGAATTTCAATTTATCATGTGTGAACATATTTTACACATGGGAGTATACCGATGTTCAATAAACCAAGAAATTTATGTAGTAGTGGATCAGAACACTACAAGAACAGGAGTTCTGCACTTCAGGGTTCCACTTGTTTATTTGGCGGTTTCTCATGCGGATTTCGCCAAGTCCCCTACTAAACAAACAAAATGGCAGTTGCCGTTACAAAATATTTTGGGCGATTCCATTTGGCGCGGGAAAGATACTTGGCAAAATCGGAACCCTAAGATGTAGAATCCCGACAAGAATTATCAAATTCAATACCGACAGGAATATAAAAAAATTTAATAACGCTAGAACTTTATGAAGAAGAAATTGTTCAAATACTACAAAAACACTACCAATACATATAATACATAAATGTTCAATAAATCAAGAAATTTATGGTCAGAATCCTACAAAAATGAAAGCTCCGTACTTTTTTTGAGTTCCTCTTGTTAATTTAGAGGGGTTTTTTTTTCTCTTGCGGGTTTTATCAAGTCCCTTCCTAAACAAATAAACTGGCAGCTGCCATTACAAAATACTGCGGCTGTGGCGATTCCATTTGGCGCAGGAAAGAGACTTCGAAAACGGAACCCTTAAGTGCAGAATCTGAAGAAGAACTATCAAATTCAATAGCGACAAGAATATAACAAAATGCAATGACTCTAGCACTGCCCAATTCTGACAGGGAAGTCTGTTAAAGTGATGGTTAAATTAACTTTTATAAACAGCTAATTTATAGACACTATTTTGAGGACATTGAAACAATCTGTTTATATTTTGAAATCCAGAAAAATTCAAAATGAACTACAGAGCCAGTGACATTTGTCCATTGCCCATCAACGTCAAGCAACACATATTTTATGTCAGTTTTAAAACACAAGTAAATAAAAATCGCATGAAAATCAGCGTTTATTTTAATTAAAAGTTCTTGAAATGAAAGTTTCATGTTGCTGGAAGAGATTATTTTGGATTTAAATAATAAATAATATTCTGACTGATCTTTTATTTTTATAGCTTTATTTTTTTGGAAAATTGCAGGCCTCTAACTAGGATAACATCATGCTCACATATGATAAAAATAATGAAAAAAAATCTTAAAAAAATAAGGAAAAGTTATTAATGATATATATTTATCAATATATATTAATTTATTCTTCATTTGTTAAACAATAAATTTATTGATAAGAAATGGATTATTTAATTGAAATGAATTAACAGTTATCTTCTATATCTTAGAAAATACCATATTTAGAATTTAATTAGAGTATATAATGTTATTTTTACCGTTTATGTAGCACACTGTTATATAGGTATATTAACGAATGGCAACATAAATGTAAGCAAAATAAATCTTTTATATAAATAAGTTGTTCGTTTAGATGAAATTCGATTATTTTGTTTAAAATAAATAGTAAAAATAAGTTATTTAAATAAATGAAATTTTCCTATATTATGTGTCTCTTACGAATATTATTTAAAGGATTTTCTCAGTTATTTTATGTCTCTCACACCTAAAACTTCCATTACATCAATCATATCATTGTGCATATAAGTTTTAATAACTGAGAAAATCACGGTCAAGATTTGAAAAATTTTATGTTTTCTACCTTTCTGTTTTATTTATAATTTTTCATTATATTAAAAGTCTAAATTATAAACTTGAAAATGAATTTAAAGTATTTAGAATATTTAAATGAAAAATGTATTTATGTTAAATTATATTGCATCTGACAGACCATGTGTAATATGTTAAATAACAAGATACAATATACAAAAGTAAGTTACAATAACAAAAATATATTCAAAAATAAATCATGGTTCTTGCTTTATAGATAACCCTAGAAAATCCTAACCCTCTTAGAAATATATAATTTGATATTACAATGCACTCATTTCAAATAATGTAGATCTCCCAAGAATATTTTGAAAAACTTTGCTTCAGTTATACTGAGAGAAATGAAATTATGGAAAAAAAAAAACCAACTCTCATGTGTGAACATGATGTTGTTTTGATATGAAGTCCATGAGGTCCTTAGTCCAAGAAGAAACTAAGTAAGAGTATAATTTAGTATAAAAAACAAATTAATTTTTTTATAAACAGCGAGAAAAACTTCCAAAATTTTTATTAAAATAAATGATTTAAAACTTAAACAAAATATTTGTTGTTAAGATGACAGACTTGCCAGTATCAAGTCACATCTGCTGTATTTCACCTTGAATTGTCTGTTCTAGAATGTCTAACAAAAAAGATTGAGGATTTCTTCAAAAGACCTCAAATACTATCATTTTACACAAAGTATCATTTAAATTTAAGAATAACAGCACAAAAATAACTCTCAATAAATGTTTCAAATAGTGGGGTCTCTATGCTAGTGATAGCAAATTTAGAGAATTCACCACTAATCCGCAGATTGTGGTCGATTCCTAGACAATGCAAATTAATTACCGACTTCTGGCAGCAATTAGTGAGCCCCTCTAAAGGATCAATAGCAAAGTGGAACTATGCCGTAGCTGAAACTGAAGCCTTTTACTCCCCGCCGAACTTGTAAATCCACGCCTGGCCATGTGAGCCTTTTGTGCTGGATCGAAGGAAATAGATTGGTACCGAGCTTTCTTCAGAGCAAATAATTAAAGTAATGCTTTGTTTGCTGCCTCTGGTTTTGTGACAGGATCGTTTCTGACAGAATGGTATACCGGTCCTAGTGAGGAAATAGCAATTTGTGTTAGTGAACTTGCTACGAAATATCAGTGTAGAAAATTTACATCTTGAAGTATGCTAATGAATATTTATCATTGACTGATCGTGATTTGGTAAGTTAATGACGATAAATCATCGACGATAGTTAAATGGAGGCTTTGGGTTCAACAAAAGATGAAAAGCGATGATGAGAACTGTCATGTGTTGATGATGAGGCTTCTGTGCTAATCACAGGGAAATCACCATTAATCCGTTGATTATGTTCGAGGTTCTGGGCAACGCAAATTAATTACCAATTTCTGACAGCAATTAGAGAACTCATCAAGTGGATCTATAGAGGATTGGAACTATTCTGTAGCCTGTAGTAGCTTCACTAAAAGACTTTTCCCCTCACCTACTGAACTTGTAAATCTACATCTAGTCATGTGAGCCTTTGTGCTGGAACGAAGAAAATAAATTGGTACCAAGCTTTCTTCAGGGTAAATGATTAAAGTAGTGCTTTGTTTGCTGTCTTTGGTTTTGTGACAGGATCGTTTCTGGCACAATGGTCTACCGGCCGTTGTGTGGAAATAACAATTTGTGTAAGTGAACTTGCTACGAAACATCAATGCAGAAAATTTTTAATCTTGAAGTATGCTAATGAATATTTATCATTGCCAGAGCGTGATTTGGTAAGTTAATGGCGATAAGTCATCGACGATAGTTAAATGGAGGGCTTTGGGTTCAACAAGAGATGAAAAGCGATGATGAGAAGTGTCATGTGTTGATGATTATGTTTCTGTGCTAAGCACATTGAAATCACCATTAATCCGTAGATTGTGTTCGAGGTTCTAAGCAACGTAAATTAATTACTGATTACTGGCAGCAGTTAGAGAACTCGTCATAGGGATCTATAGTGGATTGGAATTGTTCTGCAGCGTCATGGAACTTGTGTTGGATCGAAGAAATGAGTTGACAACAAGCCTTCTTAAGACTAAGTTCTTTAAGTTGGTGCTTTGTCTGTTTCCTTGGTTTTGTTACTGCCTGATGGCCAAGTGGCCATTGGTGGCGCAGTCATTAGGTTGGAATCCTGGCGGAGGCATGGATGTTTGTGAATGGTTCGGAATCCACGTTAAACTGTTGGTCCCGGTCAAATTAGCCTACAGTGCGCAAAGGACCGTAGAGCGACAAAACAAACCAAACATGTGAATACATTCGAAAGACTATGTCTTACTTATACTGAGAGAAGTGAAATTATGAAAAGTTATTCTATTCTTATGTGTGGGAACAGGGTTTTCTTTTAATACGAGGTCCATTGTGTCCATAAAAATGTAGAGGAAAAAAAAAAGGAGAAGTACAATTTATTGTATAAAACAAATTTAAAAAAATCTCCAAAATTTTTATTTAAAATAAATGTCCATTTGTCACTGAATTTTAATTCTGTGTGTTTTAAAACTTAAACACAAAATATTTGCTGTTACGTCTAATGACTTACTACTATCATGTCTCGTGTTGTATATTTCATTTTTGTAATATCTATTTTAGAATGTCAATAAAAAAGATTGAAAATTTCTTCAAAAGGATCTCCAGATGCTATAATTTTAATAAAGTACCATTTAGATTTATGTGATTTTAAGAATAATTTAGCATAAGATAACTCTCAATAAATACTTTCAAATAGCGTGGTTTCTGTGTTAGTGTTAGCAAATTTAGGGAATTCACCACTAATCCGCAGATTGTGGTCGATTCCTAGACAATGCAAAATTAATTACCGACTTCTGCCAGCAATTAGGCGAGCCCCTCTAAAGGGGATTAATAGCAGAACGGAACTATGCCGTAGCTGAAACTGAAGCCTTTTACTCCCCACCGAACTTGTAAATCCCACGCCTAGCCATGTGATCCTTTGTGCTGGACCGAAAGAAAATAGATTGGTACCGAGCTTTCTTCAGGGTAAATGATTAAAAAAGTAGTGCTTTGTTTGCTGCCTTTGGGTTTTGTGACAGGAACGTTTCTGGCACAATGGTATACCGGTCGTTGTGTAGAAGCAGCAATTTGTGTGTTGGTGAACTTGCCACGAAATATCAATGTAGAAAATTTAAATCTTGAAGTATGCTAATGAATATTTATCATTGCCAGAGCGTGATTTGATAAGTTAATGACGATAAGTCATCGACGATGGTTAAATGGAGGGCTTTGGGTTCAACAAGAGACGAAAAGCGATGATGAGAAGTGTCATGTGTTGATGATGAGGTTTCTGTGCTAAACGCAGGAAATCACCTTTAATCCGTAGATTGTGTTAGAGGTTCTAGGCAACGCAAATTAATTACCGATTTCTGGCTGCAATTAGAGAACTCGTCGAAGGGATCTATAGAGGATTGGAACTTTGTTCTGTAGCCTGTAGTCGCCTCAGCTCAAAAAGATATTGAACTTGTAAATCCACAAAATAACTATGTGACCTTTGTACTAGATCGAAGAAATAGGTGGTACCGAGCTTTCTTCAGGGTAAATGATTAAAGTAATGCTTTGTTTGCTACCTTTGGGTTTTTGCGACAGGATCGTTTATGACACAATGGTATACCGGTCTTTGTGTGGTGCCAGCAATTTTTGTTAGTGAACTTGCTACGAAATATCAATGTAGAAAATTTAAATCTTGAACTATGCTAATGAATATTTATCATTGACAGAGCGTGATTTGATAAGTTAAGGATGATAAGTCGACGATGGCTGAAAATCTTCAGTCTTTGGGTTCAACAAAAAATGGCGATGATGAGAAGTGTCATGTGTTGATGATTTATGGGTTTCTGTGCTAAACACAGGGAAATGACCATTAATCCGTAGGATTATGTTCGAGGTTCTAGGCAACGCAAATTAATTACCGATTTCTGGCAGCAATTAGAGAACTCATCAAAGGGATCTATAGGATTGGAACTATTCTGTTGCACCATGGAGCTTTTTGTGCTGTATCGAAGAAATTGATGCCAAGCCTCTTAAACATAAGATTAAAGTGGTGCTTTGTCTGTTTCTTAATTTTGTTGTTGCCTGATGGCCAAGTGGCAGTTGGTTCCGGTGTCTTTCAGGTTGAATCCTGGCGGAGGCATGAATGTTTGTGTGGGGTTCGGAATCACGTTAGCTGTTTGTCCTGTCTAATTAGCCTAGAGTGTGCATAAAATGACCGTTGAGCGACAACACAAACCAAACCTATGAATACATTTGAAAACTTTGTCTCAATTTATACTGAGAGAAGTGAATTATGGCGATTTATTCTTATATGGGAACAGGATGTTATTTTCATATGAGGTCCCTTGTGTCCATAAAAATTCAGAGTAATATTAGTAGGAGTATAATTTATTACATAAAACAAATTTTAAAAAATCTACAAATTTTTATGTTTAAATAAATGTCCATTTGTCACTTAATTTTAATTCTGTGTGTTTTAAAACTTAAACACAAAATATTTGTTGTTGTCTTGACTTACTCACTATCAGTCACGTGTTTATATTTCATTTTGTAATATATGTTTTAGAATGTTTAACAAAATATTGAAGATTTCTTCAAATACTCTCAATTATTATTATTTTTTAATAGTATCATTAAAATTCATGTGATTTTAAGAATAATCCTCACAAGATAACTCTCAATAAATGTCTAGTGAGCGAGGTGACTTTGTTAGTGATAGTACAAATTTGGGAATTCACCACTAATCCTTAGATTGGTCGATTCTAGGTAATGCAAGTTTTACCGACTTCTGGCAGCAATTAGGCGAGCCTCTAAAGGATAATAGCAGAACGGAACTATGCCGTGGCTGAAACTGAAGCCTTTACTCCCCACCGAACTTGTAAATCCACGCCTAGCCATGTGAGCCTTTGTGTTGGATCGAAGAAAATAGATTTGTACCGAGCTTTTCAGGGTAAATGATTAAAGTAATGCTTTGTTTGCAGTCTTT
>BPLR01005110.1:0-15276 GCA_021605095.1 Caerostris extrusa | reverse complement strand
AGTGGATGAATAACAAGTATTTTTATGAACGAATGAAAATTTGCAGAAGATATAGATAGGGAGAGTGTGAGCTAATAGAAGGAATTGAAGAAATGAATAAATATTGAAAGAAAGATATTTTTAAATATAGGTTTTAACAATAATAAAGTGATCGAGTTTTATCAATAAATATTTCCCTAAAATTAAAGGGAAAATATTAGAGGTCAAAAGATATTGATATTTTTTAGAATCCTTTGGCATTTTTCATAAACATTAGATTTTTATTTGATCTTTTGTTTTAATTTATAATTATTTGTACTAATAATATTATATTATGGGAAAACAATATTTTCGATCAGGCATAATTTAATAATATTAGCAACTATAACGAATAATATTAAATCGAATATTATATTTGAAGAATATTAAATAGAAAATAACTTTTATAATTGAAATAATCTCGTGCATATTTTTTAGAAATACTAACAACCACAACAGAAATGAGAATTATAAAACAAATTAAACTCAAAGTATATTTTTAGTAGCTTGAAAATAGTTCTATCTTTTTTTTTTAACAATATTTTTTACAGTTCTGAGAAAATTAATCAAAATATTATATTCTTTTAATTATTTTTATAAAACTGTAAACATACCCTTTTTCTTTTTAATTCATTAAAAAAAATTCGTGATATTTCAAGTTTTTAATTAATTAAAATTGAAATTATTTATTTTCAATAATAATTTTAAAAATTGCTATTAAAGATTAAAAAAATTTAATTTATTACTTAATGCATAGGTATTGTCCTTAAATTATGCATTTATTCAAGCTTTTGCTCATTTTTTTGATTTGACGGTTAAATATAGTTGAAATTATTCTATAAAAATTCTAGTTACACAGGATATATTTTTAAGGTATATGCTTGAAGTTATTTTCAATATTATCTTTTAATGTAATAACATATGTTAGGTTATTTTTGACGCTTAATTAACACTTAGCTGACGCTCTTGTTAATTTAAATTTATTTATTTAACATACGATTTCTGTCTAAGCTGATTTCTGATTTAGATCTTCATTCTTTGGGATACCGTCATGCTGGCCTGAAACTTGATGAAATACACTTTTTAGTATCTCAATTTGGTATTTACAAATCATAATTGGTGTTGCAGGTTAGCATCCGTTATGTGCTTGAACGTATTTTGTGTTTGGACAATTTCATTTAAAAAACAAAAAAAAAAAAAAAAAAAACGATTCGTAGATGTAAGTTCAATTATACCAGCTAACAACTTGAACTAACAGGTGGGCTGAAAAATTGATAGGCTGGCATATAGATGGCGCTACTAGTATTAAATCCATATGATTTAGCCCTTTTAACCTTCAAAAAGACACGTGTATAAATTTGACAGCTGTTGCACTATTAGTATGTGAGTTATAACATTTTTAGAGATCATCGCGTGCAATTCACTCGGCTGACTGTCGATTGGACTCGGTGTGAAATGATGGAGCCATGTTTCATCCATTGTCACATATCGACGCAAAAATTCGGGGTTTATTACGATTGAACAGCTCCAAACACTGCTTAGAATCATCCATTCGTTGTTGTTTTGGGTCGATCGTGAGCTCGCGCGGCACCCACTTTGAACAGAGCTTTCGCATATCCAAATATTCATTCACGATATGTCCAACACGTTCCTTTGATATCTTTAGGATCTCAATCAACTCCACTTTACGGTTATCAGAAATTATTTTGTGGACTTTTTTTGATGTTTTCGTCAGTAACAGCCACTTTGGGGCGTCCACTGCGTGCACGTCCTCGATTGCACATTTCGCCTCGTTTAAATTTAGCAAACCACTTCTCTACGGTTGATTTTCCTGATGTTTATCAATCCAAGCCTTGGCTTCAATAGTGTTTTTTTTTTTTCGCCAAAAAGAAATGCTTTATTAAACACACGAAATTCCTTTTATCCATTTTTTCAAACTAACAAAGGTTGCTTCTCTAAAAATGCTATAACTCACATACCAATAGTGCAACGGTTTTGGCTATCAAATTTATACACGTGTCTTTTAAGGTTAGGTCTAACTAAAAATCATATGAATTTAATACTAGTAGCGCCATCTATGTGTCAGCCTACGAACCTGTCCACCCACCTGTTACATGGGGATTTAGCCTACATAGAATACTTTAAAAAATATGGAGATTGCCTCTCTTCCCCCTGATTTTAGCCACTCAATTTCCTCAATGTAAAAAGGGGTAGGATGCGTTTTATGGTCAATTTATAAAGATAATATCTCCTTTTGAATCCTATGATATTTTATTTTTTTAACAACCCATATAAAAGGGTTTAAATGAGGGAGTGAAGATTGAGGGTAAAAATTTCATATGTTATATATTAGCTACTTATATTTTTAAATATCTATCAATAAAATTACCTCACTTTATACATTCGTTCCCCCTGTTAATTTATATTTTCCTTTCTGACGAAATATAGGGGAAAAATAAATACCCATGTAATGAAGGGTAAACAGATAGTATTTAATAAATACCTTAATTTATGAAATTCTTTTAAACATCACAATTGTTTTCTTATGTCATTCTTGTGTGCATTTTAGGAAAAAGTACACCAGACCAACAGTTTAACATGGATTCCGAACCGCTCACAAACATCCATGCCACCGCCGGGATTCGAGCCTGAGACCTGTAGTACCAATGGCCAGAGAGCTAACCAATTGTCAATCAGGCTACTTGTTTTGGATATTTCGTATAATTACAACGGCAACTGAAAAAAGGGCCTAATGGCTCGGTGCCATGGATGTTTATAGTGGTTCGAATCCATTTTAAACCGTAGGTCCCTAATAAGATTTTAGAACATTGTAGGGGTAGTGTTACTCTCGTCAGTAGCATATCTTAACAAAATTCAGTAAGAACAACTTAACAAAAGTTCAGTGTTTAATTCCAGAAAGTATTGAATATTACAGAAAAACAAACCCAAAATTTAGTTAGTAGAATAAACTGGACAGCGAAGAAAAGGAAACCCACTTGATTCGCAAAAAAAATTAATTATAATGCATTCTAAAAAGTAATTTGAATAACATAATAATTTAAATAAATAATCAATGCATTAAAAATGGGCACTATGGGCTAAAAATTTAAGGGTTATTTTGGAGGGGCAAAAATTGTTACAAAATGATTACCAAAATGAAAAAAAAATTATCTGCCATATATAAGATTCGAAAAATATTTAAATGCATGCATTTAAAAGTATGTATTTGAGTATGCATTGAGTATATGCTTATGTATTTGAGTATGTATGTATTTGTATAAGTAAGTATAAAAAAAATAAGTATGCATTTAAAAAAATACAAGTTTATTTAATTAATGAATTATTAATTATTTTTAAATAAAAATTTTTCTCTTATATATCAAAAAAAATAAAATGAATTAATTACATTTTTTGTGCCTATTTTGAAATAAAAAAAAATCCTAATTGATAAAAAAAAAAAATAAAACTAATTATTTTAGAATATTTTTGAGGAAAAAAAAGCACTATCACATTTTATTTCTTTTAAAACTCTACCTCTACTTCCATTTTCAAATAAACGAATATTAAATTTCGGTTCGAAGAAAATATCTCGAAAACATTATGTGTTGATGTTCAAAAAGCATATCAAATATCTTCATATCCAAATCTTAAAAAAGAATTTTTTTTTTTTTAAATCCAACATTTGAAAAAGAGCATTCAACTAAACATGTTCTTACATTTTTTTTTTTCAAAGCGAGCTGTCTCCAAAGAGATGCTTTTAAAGAATGCAATTTTCGAATACAACTTTCAGAAAACACCAGTTATTATTTTCCAAGCTGTATTCCTCCATCTAAGTTATCGAAGCATGGAATTTTCTATTACATCAGATTCTCTTCTTATTTTAATATATAGAACACATTTATTTTTATGCTCCAAAAATTGGTGTTTCTTTTTATACGTAACATCTTATTGCTTCTTCTTGTAATCTATTTGATTATAACTTGGTTGAAATATATTATTATTAGTGCGTTCACTTTTTCAAAAAGAGAATTATCTGTTTATTTTAAGTAAGGAAATAAATTAATAATGCGAAAGGAATTTCTATTTAACGTTTAGGTTGTATAGGGGCCATCTCTAAAATTCATAATTTTGAAAATCGTAGAATGTAATACCATTCAAAACCATAGGCATTATATATAAATGTTTATATATTGTAACGTCATGCCTATATGACTTATAACGACTTCAAGCAGTGGGCCACTATAAAGAACTTGGAAACATTTTAATTTTATTTACAAGCACTACACATATATATATATATATACAATATACATATATATATATATATATATATATATATATATATATATATATATATATATATATATATATATACAAATACAGGAACAGGGCATATTATTATAATTCCTTATTTAAAAAAAATTAAATTAAAGATTTAAATTTGATTCCCAAATGCATGATAAAATCACAAATACAGGTCACAACTAGATCCGGAGATTTTCTCAGTTGTCAGTATACGTAAAATCTAAAAATACTTGGTCTGCGGCAGACCTTAATTGTCACACTGCGGGATTCATGAAATCACAAAGGGGCTCACTGGAAAACAGGCAGAATCTCTGGCGTAGTCCCTCACTTGAGATAAAAAAGAAAAACAACATTTTTGGCCGACTCGTCGCAGAACTCTTTTCTTTTCTCCGTCAAAAAACTCCTTTTATAACAATCCGTCAAGAGGGGGAGGTCAGCTTTCCTCACTTCTCATTGGAGTAGACATTTTTCAGCTCACGACCGATCACCAATCACGAAGGAGGAGCAAATCATGGTATAGTTTATATTCAATCTGTAATTATTTCATCCTATGATGGTCGCGCAGACATTCGTTAATTTTCGTTTAAAAAACAGTTTGCTTTTTTTTTTTTTTTTTTTTTACATAAAAAATTTCTTCTTAGACACTAAGTATCATGTATTAATTACATCTTTTTGTGTGCCTATTTTGGAGAAAAAAAAGGATTCTAAGGAGTTAAAAATAAAATAAAAGTAATTATTTTTAGAACATTATACTGGAGGTAAAAAAACCTATCACATTTATTTTTTTTTAAAACTCTACTTCCATTTCAAATAAACAAGTATTGAATTTCCGATTCGGAGAAAAACGTCTAGAAAACATTATGTGTTGATGTTCGAAAAGCATATCAAATATCATCATATCCAAATCTTAAAATAATTTTTTTTTTTAATTCCGCCATTTGAAAAAAGAGTATTCAACTAAACATACTCTTACATTTTTTTTTTAAGCGAGCTGTCTCCAAAGAGATGCTTTTAAAGAAAGCAATTTTCAGATGCAACTTTTTCAGAAAATACCAGTTATTATTTTCCGAGCTGTATTTCTCCGAATAAGTTATCGAAGCATGGAATTTTCTATAACATTAGATTCTCTTACTCTCTTCTTATTTTAATAAATAGAACACATTTATTTTTTATGCTCCAAAAATTGATGTTTCTTTTTATACATAACATCTTATTGCTTCTTCTTGTAATCCTATTTGATTATAGCAGTTGAAATATATTATTAGTGTGTTCGCTTTTCAAAAAGAAATTTATCTGTTTTTATTTTAAGTAAGGAAATAAATTAATAATATGAAGAAATTTCTATTTAACGTTTAGGTTCTATAAGGGGTCATCTCTGAAATTCGTAATTTTGATAATCGTAGAATGACGTGATGTCATTCATATAGTATGTCTATATCTGTATATACAAGGTGATTATGATTAAAGTCCCCCTTTCAAAGTGCTGTAAAAAACTACTCGTCACAATGAGTTCAAATTTGAACGGAAGATACTTGAAGAAAGGGAAACGGAACGGCATAAAAGCTCCAAAGTGCATTAATAGATGGCACTGTAAGCGGCATAAAGAAAGTGAATTTCGGCTGCTAGTGTTGTTTTGAATTGAAATTACAGCGTATTTGGCATGAGTTGCACATTAAACCAACTGCAGTGTTCAAGGTGTTTGATTGTTTAGGTTTTTGACGGGGGAAAAAAATAGCCAAATCATTCAATAGTTGTGACACTGTTAGGGGAAACCTCATCTACCACGGCAAGGTCTTACTAAATTGGATGGGAAAAATCGGTGGAACTTTTTTTAATCCCATATCATTTCCCCCTTCTTCAGTATCTTCAGTTCAAAACTCATTGTGACTAGTGGTTCTTTTTTTACAGCATTTTGAAAGTGGGACTTTAATTATAATCACCCTGTATACATATAAGTTTTTATTACAATAGATAATTAGCTACAAAGAGTGGCGCTAAGATCAGATATGGTTGTTTTACATTTATATCTTGATTAATCATCCAATTAGTTTTAATGACACTGGAAATCTACTGCTAGATGTCACGTACATGATCAGTGATCCCAGCCCACTGAAGTAGATCTATTTAATCAAATTTTAAGCAATAACGCAATAACTGATATGTAAAAACTCCAGATAATAAAATAATTTTTAAAGAATTTAATAAAAATATCAGAAAAAGCTATAAATATTCAGTAATTGCAATCCTTCAAAATTTATTCGTATTACTTCTTTAAGAGATCGAATGTAGGCCTTTTAAGTGAGTGTAATAATGACCTAATTTATGAATTTAAAACAATGGAATTTTGTAATCGATGGTAAAAATCTGTTTATAATAAAATTTTGATATGAAAATATCAATAAATGATTTTTGTTAAGACGGTAATGCATAAATGAACTTTTAGTTTTTTTTCTTTGGTAATTTAAAATTTGACTTTTGTTTGAAAACTGGTATTATTTATACAGTACTGAAATTGGTATTATTTATAAAGTAATGATTTGTTTCACACAAAATCACAAGGTACGTAAAAAAATAATGACAACTAAATATAATTCTTTTATTTTTAAATAATATAAAAAATATAATTCTTTTTTTATATTTAAAAAATTATATAATTTGTTAAGAAACGTTATCCTTTTACTAGGATGACGAACTGTGGCGTTTCGAAAACTAGATAAAAAAATTTAATTATAATCTAATTAATAAAAGTAAAGAAAGGGTTTCTTATAATTTACGAAAATTCACAGAAATGTACAAATGATACAACGATAAAATTTATGTCTAAAAGAATGAAAATACTGATAAAAAATATTAAAAAATGTACGGAAAATTACTACCAATTTATTTTTTGTATTTATGACATAAAAATTAGAATTTTTTTAAAAAATGGTTTTTGTTCCAAATTTAAACTGTTAGTAATATTAGAATGAAAGATCACATCAATTTGCTAAGATAATTATGAGGCATTTTTTTATCTGAAATTACATTAAATTCAGAATATAACCATGCATCATACAACTCACTGTCAAGAGGTATGGCGTTCATCAGAAATTGTCAGTTGACCTACAGAATCTCACCTGGAGATGAAGCCTATTTCATGCATCCTGCGCGAAGTCGAGTTTCGGGTCATCGACTTAGAAATGGAGACCCTACTTCAAAGCGTAATTTTTGTGAATTTATTTAAATAAAGTTAAATTTCCTTTTAAATGGATCATCCAAAAGTGTGCCAAAAAGAGTCAATTACAATTTCATTGACAATTTCCTCGAATTTTTTTGCAAAATAAAAAAAAATTCTAAAAATCCATCTAGTGCTTGTACTTTGTCATTAAATTTAATTTGTCATTGTGTCTATTTAATTTAATTATCTATAGCTTTAATTTATATTCTATTAAAATAATAAATGCATAAAATGGCTCATAAATTTACTTAATAATTTTACTTTGGCTCATAAATTTACTTAAATAATTAATGCAGAAAATTATTCATAAATTTATTGAATAACATATAATAAAATTCTCAAAACTTTCATGGGACATCTTATGTAATTACAAGCAAAGAGACCCATCTATTCAAAGGTGACTATTGATTTAGTGTAAATAAATTCAGAGCCTTCGGTTGAAAGCAAAATCAATTCAATTATTGATATTAAATCATTTTTAAATCTCATTGAAGGCGAACTAACTGTCAAGACATCCCGAATTGACAAATAGCGGCGGTCTGCGGTGCCTTGAAAAATGCATGGGGCGTTCATCAAAACTTCTTGAAGAACCAACACTCGAGCGAAAACTTCTAGAGGAAAGAAAGTTGTGCGAATTCTAATTAATAAAAGTTCCCAACATATATTTGTCTTGGTTTCGGTTCTTTTGAACTTGAGCCAGCTTTCTTTTTATATATCTACGAGCACATATAACACGGCGTTGCCAATTTCAGAAAATTAAAGTTATTAACTCTTTAAGGACAAAAAAAAAATTACTTCTTTCCTTTCATTGCAAGCAGGGATGTTAGTAAAATAAATTATAATATGAATAATGTACGTTTGTTAGGTTGTAAGTTTGTTTATTTAGTATTGCATAAATATTAAAGTTGTAGTTTATCTCTGTATAAATATGTTTATATATAGGGTCTGATGACCGAGTGATTAGGGCCTCAGATTTCGGGTTCGAATCTCGGTGGTGCCATGGATGTTTGTAGCTGTTCGGAATCCACTTCGAACAGATATATAAATATGACTGTAGAACGTTGGGCGTAGTGCTGACATCCTTATCCCGGAAAAAGTGTCATCTACCATCTAGAAATATACCAGCACGCAGATGGCCTTGACTCACCATGTGACTGCTACTCCACTGATGATTATCAAAGACATATAATTATAGATTCGTGGAAGGATTCCCCTTTTAATCCGAAACCTCGAAACTTTGCAAGGCGCAGGGTGTGAGAAATATGCTTCCTCTCTGGGTGAGAGTCTATAAGCCAACTGAACATTCCTCCTGAACGCCACAGGGGGCGTTCTTGCCAGTGCGTGGAGGGAAGCAGTCTTTACAATCTTATTTTTTTCCTTCAACTTGTAACTGATTGTATTATTTTCTAATTATTACAGAATCACTTCAAATGCATTTAAATTGTTTTCAATTTCAATCATTTGTTTATTTTTATATTTACATTTTTTCAGTAAATTTATTTAAATAAAATTAAACTCTATTAAATAGAACATCCAAAATTATTCCTAAAGGGTCAATTACAGTTTTTTTTTTTAGAATTTCCATCTAGTTCTTGGTTATTAAAATACGTTTCATTTAATTATCTGTATATTTAATTTATATCCTATTTAAATAATTAATGCAGAATGTGCTTATAAATTTACTTTCATTCAATAACAGATAATAAATGGTAAATTTCTATGGGACATCTCATGTAATTAAGTGCAAAACGACCCATTTATTCATGATTTAGTGTAAGTAAATTCAGAGCCTTCGGTTGACAGCAAATCAATTCAATTATTGATATTAAGTCATTTTTTAATCTTATTGAAGGCAAACTAACTGTCAAAACATCGCGAATTGACAAATAGCGGCCGTCTGCGGTGCCCTGAAAAAATGCACAAGGCGTTCATCAAACTTCTCGAAGAACCAACACTCGAACAAAAAAACTTCTAGAGGGACAGAAAGTTGTGCGATTTCTAATTAATAAGAAGTTCCCAACATACTTGTCTTGGTTATACGCACTTTTCGAATCTTTTTAGTTTCAGCCAGTTTTCTTTTATATATATTTGCTAGCACATATAATACGGCGTTGCCAGTTTAAGAAAATGAAACTTATTAAGTCTTTCAGGTAAAAAAAAAAAGCTCGCTCTTTCATTGGATTTCATGGATGTCAGTAAAATAAATTTTAATTTGAATAATGAATCAATAGGTTGTTTATTATATATATATATATATATACATATATTATATAGAGATTATATAGATAAACTATATATACATAATAATAATATAAATATATAATATCACTTTCAAAATGCTGTAAAAAAAAAAGGCCATTCGTCGCAATGAGTTCAAATTTGAAATGAAGAAACTTGAAGAAGGGGGGAACGGTATGGCATGAAAAAAGTTCTACCGATTTTTCCCATCCAATTTGGTATGACCTTGAGGAGGTTGATGGGCTTTCCACTAACAGTGTCACAACTGTTGAAAGACTTGGATGTCCTTTTTCCGTCAAAAACCAAAATAATCAGCACATTGAATACTACAGTTAGTTTAATGTGCAACTCATGCCAAATACGTTGTCATTTCGATTCAAAATATCACTGGCAGCCAAATTCCCTTTATTTATGCCGCTTACACCGCCATCTCTTAATACACTTTGGAACTTTTATGATG
This sequence comes from Caerostris extrusa, assembly GCA_021605095.1. Lineage (NCBI taxonomy): Eukaryota > Metazoa > Arthropoda > Arachnida > Araneae > Araneidae > Caerostris > Caerostris extrusa. The sequence goes on along the minus strand of BPLR01005110.1, from coordinate 5,038 downwards.
CCGTACTCTTCTCACTCCTTCTTCCAAGTATCTTCAGATCAAATTTCTTTCTTTAAGAAGGGCTTTCTCAGCATGAGGTTACAGGAGAAACTGGTTTTGCTAAAACACTCTATGATGCTAAGGAAGAAGAAATTTTCATTTCCATGACATCTGTGATAATATTCGATACGGCTTTCGAATTCATAAGACCTGCAATTCCTATGCGGCTGGCTTTTGTTTTATTTATAAACAAAGCACTAGGGCCATATCAGTTGTAATTGCTGGGATTTATTTGAGATCAGGTTGCTTTAGCCATGGTGAATATATGTGGCATGGTCTAGAATTTATTGTGTGTGTGTGTAACTTTTGTGGGCCTCTTGTACCAATGCCTAGAGTTGGGGGAGGAAAAAACCTTATATTTGCATACAAACGATGTTAAAATAAGGAATGCCATTTTACTATCAGGCTCTAGTGAAATTATGTATAACTTAAACGATAAAAATTCAATATTAGTTTAATTGCTACTTAAAAGGAGGTTCAAAAAAATAAAAGAAAAGCATCCCATCATGAATTCAAACAATTTCATATATATATATTCTACTTCTCACCATTATGTCGTTTGGTGCAACAACCCCATGGTGAGCCAAGGCAAGCCCTTTCTACTTGCAGATTTCAAGACAGAGGATGCTTTCTTTTTTTATGTGGTAGGCTGCCAGCCCCTACGCCTAATGCTCTACAGTATCATTAGACCGGCACCTACGGTTGAAGGGGGATCCCAAATCACTACAATTATCCATGGCACCACCGTGACTCAAACACGAAACCTGAGGCATTAGTCACTAGACCATCAGACCCTTTATATGTATATATATATACACTGGTGGACAAAATTAAGAGAGGAAAGCATTTTTGCACATTTCTCTAAAAATACCGCACAAAACCTGGACAGTTGATTGCCATATATGGTCACTATACAGCTATTGGCCCTGAGATAAGTTTACGTATTTTTGCGGGCATTGCTAAGCTAGCAGGAGGTATAAAAGTCCGCATCGAGCTGTTCATCTCATTTCACTCTTCAACACAGTTGCAGATTTTAGTGCATTTTTTAATAATCTTGTGGTTTCTTGCTGGTTTTTAGGTGAAATGAGTGAACATCATCGTTTAGACTAAGGTATGAGGTGGAGAATTGTATGCAGGCCAGTCCCAAGCTCAGGTTGCTAGGGAGTGGATATAACACCAAGCGTCATTTCCAATTTGTGGAGTCAATTTAAAACTAGTGAGACAGTATGCAGACGACCAGGACAAGGTCGCCCGAGGGCTACAACGGCCAATAAAGACCGGTATTTGTTCCTTTCAGCCAAGCGGCAAGAGGACGGCTACAGCCACTCAATTGTCTAGGGGCCTCGCGGCTGCTACAGGAACATCAATTTCAGTAAGACAGTTTCAGGAGACTCCATGAAGAGGGCTGTATGCCAGGAAGCCCACTATTTGCATCCCAGTCACTCCCTCCCACAAAAGAGCGTGTGCAGAATGGTGCAGACAACATCAAAAATTGGGCACAGCTTCAATGGGCTAATGTTCTCTTCACCGATGAGTTCAGATTCTGTCTACAACCTGATTCTGGACGGTTATTGATATGGAGGGAACCTGGAACCCGATACCATCTAGCAACATTATCGAAAGGGACCATTATGCTGGTGGAGGAGTCATGGTTTGGGCAGGGATCATGCAAGATACCCGCACACCGCTCCATGTGTTTGACAACGGTTCCCTGAATGCCCAGAGGTACAGGCAGGGGAGGTCATAGAGCCCTATGTGCGTCTTTTTCAGGGGCGCTGTTGGCCCTGAGTTCATTTTTATGGACGACAATGCGCTGCCACATAGGGCTCTCATGGTTGATGAGTATCTGGAAAGCGAGGATATTCAACGAATGGAATAATCAGCCAAATCCCCCAGCCAAATCCCTGACCTGAATCCCTTGAACATGCTTGGGATGCTCTTGGGAGAGCTATTGCGATGCGCCAACCTCCCCAGAACCATTCTGGAGTTAAAGAATTGCTCTGGTGGAGTGGAAGAATGGGAGGGTCTTCCCACCCTCCCTCCTTAACTCCTTATTAACAGCATGCATACTCGTTGTGCATGCTGTCTGTCTGTGAGGGGTGACCATACCATACTAGAGGCAACACACACTGTACAAGCCTCACTTTTATTGTCATCTTTTATCCTTAAGTTCAGACTACATTGGATTTATTAGCAATAGGTCATGCCAGTGAATGGTACTTTCATTTTGTTTTGCATACTTTATTATCATGGAATAAGCTATATCCATACCAAATTTCATTTATTTTTATTCAGTATTTTTTGAGATATTTGGGAAAATGTCATCCATCTCTTAATTTTTGTCCACCAGTGTATATATATAGATGGATAGATAGATAGAGAGAGAGAGATAGATAGACAGATTTCATCTCTTAATATTTATGCAATACTAGATAAGCAACCTTGTACCTTATTCATATTAAAATTTATTTTGCTGACATCCATGCTAGCAATGAAAGAGCGAACTTATCTTTTTTTACTGAAGAGTTAATAAGTTTTACTTTCCGAAACCTGACAACGCCGTATTATATGTGCTAGAAGATATATATAAAAAAGAAAGCTGGCTCAAGCTCAAAAGAACCGAAAAGTGCGAATAACAAAGACAAATATATGTTGGGAACTTCTTATTAATTAGAATTCGCACAACTTTCTTTCCCTGGAAGTTTTCGTTCGAGTGTTGGTTCTTCAAGAAGTTTTGATGAACGCCCCATGCATTTTTCAAGGCACCACAGACGGCCGCTATTTGTCAATTCGCAATCTCTTGACAGTTAGTTCTCTTTCAATAAGATTTAAAAATGATTTAATGTCAATAATTGAATTGATTTGCTGTCAACCTAAGGCTTTGAATTTACTTTCACTAAATCAATAGTCACCTTTGAATAAATGGGTCGTTTTTTGCCATTAATTACATTAGATTTTCATGAAGTTTTTACCGTTTTTATTATATGTTATTGAATAGAAGTAAATTTATGAGCAGTTTTCTGCATTAATTATTTTAATAGGATATAAATTAAAAGATATCGATAATTAATTTTTAACGACCTAATACAAGTATTAGACGGATTTTTAACACATATTTTTTTCATTTTGCAGAAAATTCGATGAAACTCCCAAAAACATTGTAATTGACTCGTTTCATACCATTTTTGTATTATCTTTTGTAGTGGTTCGAATTCCACTTTAAATCGTAGGTCCCGGTCTAATGGGATAGTAGGGCTTAGTGGAGGCAGTGTTACTCGCGTCCGTAGCACATCTTCAAGCTACACATGTCCTCTGTGTAGTGCTAAGTGAGTAACTGGGGAGCAGCTTTTGCTTATGGCATAAATATTAACTGTCTCTGTATTGCCAGCTGCATTAGAACAATAACGGCACCATTTTTTAATGATCCCATTTAAAGAGAACCTAATTTGATTTAAATAAATTCACTGGAAGCCATAAATTAAAATTAAACAAATATCAAAATTGAAAATAATTTAAATATATTTGATGTAATTCTAAAATAATTATCAGAAAATAATACAAACATGATAAAAAAAAAGTTGCAGTATCAAGAAAAAATAAAGATTGTAACCATGTTTCCTCCTACGCATTGACAAGAGCGCCCCTGTAGCGTTCAGGAGAAATGCCAATTAGCCTACAGACACTCTTCTGGAGAGGAAGTACATTTCGCGCACCCTGCGCTTACCTGTGTATCAGAGTTTCGGCTTAGAAGCGGAGTCCCTCCCCAATCTATAATTATCTGTTTTAAATGTGTTAAATTTTGTACGTCTCTAATTGTATGCGTGTTGTGTTCGTGAGTGTATCAATAAAGCTGTGAGTTCTCAAAAGTGTGCTTCAAGTATCTTGGCTTAAACTCACCCAATTGCAATCTGGTTGCCCAAACTGCATTACAAGATTAAAAATAAATGAATTTCAAACGATTCACAAAATGAGAAAATGTATTGAAATACGTTAACAAAAAAAGTGAAGATAAATGATATAAAAAATATTTTTGCTATGATAAAAAATATTTTTTTCCAATGCAGCTGGCAAACAGACATGGACGTCTTTGGAAGCCTATAAGGGCTTCACCGATGTTACTCACTTTGCATTACCCAGGGGGCGCAGTGTAACTTGATGGTAAGCCACGGACGCGGAGTAATAATGCCCCCACAACGGTCTACGATCTATCCTATATACTCTCCTCTGACAAAAAATATAATTGAAATAAAATGTGTGTAAAAATTGCTAAATTAAACTTTATGTTATGTGTCTGCTGTGAAAAGGGAAAATTTCATCAAAAAGTCTCATTACATCGATAGACATAATTTATTAGATTATTTTATGAAGTAATTAATCATTAAATTCGTCACTCAGAAAGAAGTAGTCGCTTAGTTAATTGGATAAATTAATCTATTAAGGTCTAATTAATCTATTATAAATTATTCTATTTTTATATATAAATTATGTAATAATTACATTTATTTGTGACGAAAAATGTTTAGACACTTTGCAAATTTACAAATTTTTATTTAAATTCTTAAATTGTTGTGTTAAAATTTTATTTGACTGACAACGCTCGTGAAGAGATTTTTTTCAGCTGGTTGACATTTTTCGCATAGCACCAAAACGAAAATTGAATAACCGTGATAGACTTTACCAGTTACTGAATAAATATCAACTTTCGTTATATGTATATTTGAAGATATATTAATATTTATAGCAACCAATGCTGTATAACTTTTCAATAATTCGCAAGAATAATTTCTGTTCTTTGTAAGAGCAGGCCTGGCCAAAACTCATTTTTCCGAACACACTTTTACAAAATTTTTATTTATAATGGCATTTATTTAATATTCTTCGAACTCATTAATTATTTATTTTACATTTAATATAACAGGTTCTATATTTCACTTTAAGTGATAGTAAAGCAGCGTCCATCCCTAGATAAGCACAGTTGATTGTTGTATATGATTTTTAG